>OU015493.1:135205957-135218457 GCA_907164885.2 Dolomedes plantarius | reverse complement strand
GCTATTTTTTAAGCATAGATTGTTATAGGTCACACTGAAAGTTTTCCTACAGACCTATTGTTTAGGAATTATATTACAAGCCAGATGGTGATAGAGTCAATTTTGTTGCAGTAGTATGCAGAAAAGTTTTCTTTTTTGTGGTAAAAAATATTTTCTTGTCATGAAAGCAGACTTTTGTTGTTTGATAAAGAAATTAATAGCAACGTGTCTTTTTTCAAATAAATAACATTTGTTTAGAATTTCATTAAAGGGGATATTCCCTTGACTCACCTTATCGAAAAATTTCTGTTACTCTAGTTATTTTTAAAATAACAAATCACTTCTGGCATGTCGGCCAACAATAGAAGAAAGCAAGTTATTTTGGTACTCGAAAAAAATCTAATTGTATGATTTGAAATTGAATTTGATAATTATTACATAATGAATAATGTATAACCAAACTGAATTTATTTATTCTAAATCAAAGCTAAAATATAGTGCAATACCTTTATTATTAATTATTTTCATGTATTATGGCATATTTTATTTTTTCCCTTGCTTCAAACGTTGTATCAGATATCTCGATTTTAAGCATGTTAACCTTTATAGTCGTGATCCGACAAATCATTATCATGTAGAAGTAATTATAACCGTAGAATCAACTCTTATTTACATCTGGTTTATTAATACATTAAAATCTCGATTAGATAAGTCATTTACAAAGGTTCGTTTCAACGAACGTAAAATCCACCATGAGAGTAGGGCTCATTATTCAAAGTCCGTCCGAGACCCTGTCTCTCCGTACGTGTGTCGACCCTTTCAACAGTCCAAGTCTATTCTCTTCGTTCGTTACTCGCGTCTCTCTTTTATGCCTCCTTCTCTCTCTTTCTCGAACAACAACCGGCCTTTTTCAACCGCGCTACGCAGACCACCTATCGTGGCTTTCATTGTCCACGGTTCCTACCTTGGATGAAGTGCGCCGTTGTGTTTCCTTAATCATTCTAAATGAGCTGACTACCTCCTATTGTCGAGGGTTTCCAAAGGTGTATGGCTCTCGACACCTGCTTGCGTTTCTTTTGGTGCTTATTGAAGACGCTATTACACACGTTCATCAATTCCACTTAAGAATGGAAGACGAGAGTCTGACATACGCCCCTTCCTTTAGAAGTGAAAAAAGTCTGAGACGTTTTCACGTTTGAACAACAGTCCCTGTTGATCAGAGGATAACGAGGCACACCCATGGGGTAATACCTGCGCTTTTTAACTTGTGACGGGGGCGCTTTGTAGCCACCATCATAACACATTTTTGCCAGTAATTGATTCCATGTTTTCATCTGCATATGAGATAGCCACAACATTTACAGGTAACAAAAATTACTTTTCACACTTAGCCTTGACACAAAATTAATATTATAATTCTTGCTCATTTCTTTACATTAATCTAAACACTAACAAATTATTTGCCTACCAATCACTTATCTTTAAAGCAAGAATTTCTAAGATAATTACGCTTTTGATTCCTCTTTTTTTTTTTTTTTTTCAAACTCTTTAAGAATTTCCTGGCTTAATCTTAACCAGTTAAACTTACATATTTTAATGAAACTTCCCCAAATCTCTAGGGAATACTTAACATTAATTTAGTTCTTCACTTAAAAAAACATAAACCAAGTGTTCATACAACAAAACAACCAAAAAAAAATAAATATCACATAACTTATACACTTAAATTCATAATACCATTATATTTACAAATTTAATCCGTTTTTCTTAGGATTCAGCATTAGTTATCAATGCAATTACCAAAATACACATTTAATTAAATTTTCAATGAATTCTTCGAGAGCAACTTAAATCAATTTTAGAACATTTATAAAATACACAATTACATGAGTTTCCCGGAATTCTTTGGGAATTACTTAAATTTGTGATTCTCTCTGCGATTTTTACGGGACCCTAAATAAATACGAATGGGTTTTGGGCTTTATTATTTGACCATCTCTCATTGACTCCTTTGTGGGTTCGTGATCTAGTATCGGTTCAAAATCACACATTTCTGTGGAAGTCTTTCCTCTCATGCTTTGCGTCTGTTTCCTACCCGTATCGCTGGGGCTTCCCTGGGCACTTAATCCTTCGTTTCGTGTTTCCCTTTGATTATTTCCATTCTCATTATTAGTTTCCTCTAACCCTTTATTCCTTAACATATCAATTTGATCTTTCCTCTTTTTTTCCGTTGAAAATCCCATTTCTCGCACCTCATCCAAATTCTCATTGAGACTTAATTCCCCATCCAAAATTTTATCAATTTCTCGCACCTCATCTAAATTCTCATTGAGACTTAATTCCCCATCCAAAATTTTATCAATTTCTCGCACCTCATCTAAATTCTCATTGAGACTTAATTCCCCATCCAAAATTTTATCAATTTCTCGCACCTCATCTAAATTCTCATTGAGACTTAATTCCCCATCCAAAATTTTATCAATTTCTCGCACCTCATCTAAATTCTCATTGAGACTTAATTCATTACCTCCTCCCTCATAGTACATCTCCTCATCCTTCGTCTGACTTCCCATTTCAAACATATAAAGGGGAATAATCATCTCCTCCTCTGTCTCATCTAAACTCTCATTAGGACATAATTCACTACCTCCTCCCTTATAGTACATCTCCTCACCTGTGTCTCTTGCTCTTTCAAATCTATTCGGGGGACTAGCCATCTCCTCCTCTGTATCCCTTACAATTTCGAACATATTAGGAGGAATAATCAACTCCTCATCTAATATCTGATCTATACTGTTACTCAAATGCCCTTGGGAACATGCTACCCCTTCAAGGACCTCCTTTCCTTGAGTAATTACATCCCTCACTTCCCTTTTCTGTTGGGTTTCAATTTTATTCTCAGGTTCAATAATTTCGCCTCTGTTAAATTCCATCTCAAATTTATTTCCCCTCTGATCCCCTCTATTTCTGAGATTTTGAACTCTTTTGGGGCACTGATATTTCAAATGGTCTATACTATTACAGACAAAACATCTTTTATCCTCCTTTTTCCGGTCAATTTTGGCAAATACCTTATCTGTGTTAACTAGTGGTTCAAGAATAACCCTTTTTTCATCTCTCAAAAATCCTTCAAAATTATTATTAACCCTTCCAATACTTTCTCTGACCCTTAAACTTGAAAGTCTTTGAGTTGCCCTCATCCTCAATTCTTCAACTTCTAATTCTTTCAATTTTAACATCATTTCTCTTTGTTTCTCTCTTTCCTGTCTATCTATCTCCTGTTTTGCTATTTCTCTTTGTTCTCGTTCTAATCTCTCATTGATTATGGCAAATAACCGTTCCTTAGCGGACTCTTCCTCATATTTCTCACTTCCTAATATCATTTCCTTAAGATCAGTGTATGTCCTGTTCTCAGCAGACGGACAAATCCCTGTTAACTCTGTAGCTAACAAAATTAAATCGGCTTTCCGCCCCTTCCCTATGAATGCCATTTTTAGCTTATATCACTGAATCACAAATGCAGCAAACAAGTACAGATTCACTTAACAAAACCACTATAACAAAATATAACCAACTATACTGATCTTGAACTATTTACCTCAACAATTATGATAATTCTACGAGCATTTAACTACTACAATTATAAATCACTTCCACTAATAACTAGTACGATCACTTGTACATTTTTTCCGTTATACAAAATAACACTTTTTCACTTTTAAATTATTATTCCATTTACCAAAAATTCAATAACTCAACAAATTACTTCCATCATTATACACATGAATCAACACTTCAACACTTATCAAAATTAATTCGATTCCCTCAACTAATTACTACCGCTATTTCATACACAGGGAGAAAAGATAGAATCACTTACCCCTTTTTCACTTCGATGAAAAACTGCCACTCTGATCTTTCTCCGCTGCTGCACTTTGATCACAGTTCAAGAGAGTTCACTATATAACCACGTCGTTGATGCACAATTCACTCCGATGTTGAATTTCTCCTGATACAGGTGTCTCTTCCCGTTTCCTGACCAGTTCCCGAGTAAATTTCTGTCGCTGAAGTCGTGTCTAGTTGAATTCTCTGATGCACACCTCACTCCGACCTTGAATTTCTCCTGGCCCAGGTTTCTGCTCCCGTTTCTTGACCAGTTACCGAGTAAATATCTGTCGCTGAAGTCGTGCCCAGTAGACTCGTTCGGAATCCAACTTCTCTTGAAACTGCGTCTCCTTAAAGATGTATCACCACTCTAGTACTCTAGATCATTTTTTTCTGATACCTTCCGTATCGCTGCGGTCCTCCCACGTTCTCTTTTTTTGACTACGCCAATGTTAACCTTTATAGTCGTGATCCGACAAATCATTATCATGTAGAAGTAATTATAACTGTAGAATCAACTCTTATTTTCATCTGGTTTATTAATACATTAAAATCTCGATTAGATAAGTCATTTACAAAGGTTCGTTTCGACGAACGTAATATCCACCATGAGAGTAGGGCTCATTATTCAAAGTCCGTCCGAGACCCTGTCTCTCCGTACGTGTGTCGACCCTTTCAACAGTCCAAGTCTATTCTCTCCGTTCGTTACTCGCGTCTCTCTTTTATGCCTCCTTCTCTCTCTTTCTCGAACAACAACCGGCCTTTTTCAACCGCGCTACGCAGACCTCCGTACGTGTGTCGACCCTTTCAACAGTCCAAGTCTATTCTCTCCGTTCGTTACTCGCGTCTCTCTTTTATGCCTCCTTCTCTCTCTTTCTCGAACAACAACCGGCCTTTTTCAACCGCGCTACGCAGACCACCTATCGTGGCTTTCATTGTCCACGGTTCCTACCTTGGATGAAGTGCGCCGTTGTGTTTCCTTAATCATTCTAAATGAGCTGACTACCTCCTATTGTCGAGGGTTTCCAAAGGTGTATGGCTCTCGACACCTGTTTGCGTTTCTTTTGATGCTTATTGAAGACGCTATTACACACGTTCATCAATTCCACTTAAGAATGGAAGACGAGAGTTTGACAAAGCAGATACCTTGTTTTTACAGCTGAAAATATCCACTGTCCCTTTTCGATTTAAAAAAAAACCCACCTACTGTATGTTTGCAGCTAATTTTATTTAAACCTAGTATTTATCTTCCAAAAGCTGAAGCCTAACTAAGCACCGTTATTTCACCAAACATTTGCTTTAAAAATCAGCTTCAACTATTTAAAACTAATTTCTTGACATGAATTCAGAATTACATTAAATATTTTAGTTATAACTGAAAACCGTAGCTAATCTTAAAGATGTAAGAAGTCATGAAAGTGTTGAAAAAAACTTTCATAAAAAATGGGGTTTTTTTGTTTCATGTTCAGCTACACTACACTTTCAGGATTGAGCCAAATGCCCTTTTCTGGAGAAAGAAAACATTATACGTTGTTTCGATGAGGGATTAAAAAAGAATCTATGTTCTGTTTCCAAAATTCCAAATTTTTGAAATGATACATTAAAAAAATTATTTTTTATTAAAAATTACTAGCGTTTTAGGAATTTATGTTGATTTTTATAATTACATTTTATTGATCTCTATACTCAAATACTTATTATTATTATTTTTAATATATGTCAGAAATTAATTGGGAAGAGAATAATTAAGTTAAAATTAAAGGGGGCTTAGGGATTAATCATTTTCGTGGCGCGAAAAAGCCACTAGTTTTCATATTTCAAGACGCGCTACGGGTGAAATCAGGGGAATACCCGTTTTAAGTAATTGACCTTCGATTCGCGATGGAATGAAGCTCCATGTAGAGAGATTATTTTTAGATACTGTACAGGTTTGGGAAGAAACTTCTAGAAAATTCTAAATTGGGCTCTGCGCATGTGCCAGGAGAGTGGACACGCTGTTTTGACCTCGAAATTGGGAGAACGCGTGATAGAATTCAATGCCGACGGATGTGTGTTCGTCGGATCTCTAAGTTCAAAATGGCGAGAGCTGAACGCGCTGATTTGGAGCTTTGATTAGTATGAAAAGGAAATAAAGTGAATTGATTCAAGTTATGGACTGATTCTTTGTTTTACTATTGTTCCACTCGCCACTAATATTAACAGATGATGACTGTATTTTAAGATGTGAGAACAGGCAACCACATCCTGTCATATATATATATATATATATATTGTTATTATGAGTCCTTTTTTAATATTGCAGGGTTTTGGTTGACGAACGATTTGTGAATGCCGTATTCCGTACAGAATCGACACAGTCTAGTCTTTATATTCTTAAACTGCTCACAAATAGTCACCAAGGATTCCAGGGAAGTTCTGCAAAACACTTCATATTCGACCAAATACCCATAGGCACAACAACAGTTCTACATCTACAGTTCCCACAGAACATCTGAGATTGATATCTTAAATTTAAAAATGAATGAATGAAATTTTAGAGCCGAGTTCGGCATGCTTATATACCCCTGGGGACATTCTGGATTGTTCTAGATGGGGAAAATTTCAAACCTCGATAACTAGGATCACCTACTGGATGAAATCTGATTAGTTCATCAGACACCCAAAATGTCGCCATACTTGTCGTCGAACTGACCATATATCTTGAAATTTTCGCCAAAATATCAGACATCGAAATCTAACGCTCACTGATGTCAGTACATAACCGGAATTGAACACAAAATGAACATAAATTAAGGGGAAATGAAGAATATTTACAAATATTTAGAAATATTTACATTCACAAGAATATTTCCCCCTAAATCCGCAGAAGTAATCCTTTTTTACAGTGAGACACAGTTCAAATTATACGCCAAAAAGCCGTTTACACCTTCATTCCGAAACCTCTCTTTCTCCTCCTCTGCCTGAGTATACCCCAGGGAGTGAAATCTAATTTGGCGGAGAGAAACGGAAAAACATTTGACAAAGTTAATGTGAAATTAATCGTCAGCCGTGCAAATTTGATTAAAATTTAATCGAGTTTGCTTGATAGAAGAAAAAAAAACTGCCTCTCTCCCCGCTATGTAGTGGCGTTATCAGTTTCGCCCATAGCACGAATATTTCTTCAGCCAATCTGTTATCAGATCCCAAAGTTATGTCCACTAATAATTTATACCCGATATCATGAGTTTGCAAGTCAGTGTAAATGAAGAATTATTGTCCGTTAAAAATACATGTATTGTTACACAAACCATTATTCTCTTACTTTGCAAAATGAGAGCTGCTTTCGGTATTAACGAATTTTTTTTTTTTTTTTTTTTTTTTTTTTTTCCAATGCGGAGGCACTTGTATTCAAACATTGGCCTTTACTACGCCGCAGTTTTACTGTCCATTTTATTGTGGGGGCACCATATAGGCGGACAGCATTACCCCCTATGAAGGGACGACACGAACGGAGGCATTTTTCGTGGCGCAACGCTGGGACTCGATCTGAGCACCCTCAGCACCGAAAACCAGCGCGCTGTACCACTGGGCCGCCACAAGCCCGGTATTAACGAATTATTCGCCGGGTTTTGGATAAATGATGGCTTTGCAACTGGAAGTGTTTTATGTAAAAATTGAGCGCCTCAGATAAAATTAATTAAATTAAATAGGATTTCACTCTTCCTCTCAGTCATAAATATTATTCTTATCAGCGCTCCAATGAGCTTATTGTTCTGTCTGTTGTTAATGGAAATCACGTTAATGATCACGTTCAAGAGAGACGTGCCATCGCATGAAGAAATATGAATGAAATAATCAAACTGCACCATTCGAGGCAACAAATGCATGTATAACTTTTTATGAGGGCGTTACTGTAGGTGGAACTCAAAAACTGAGGATGCCGATTTATATATAAACTAGCTGAAAACCCGTGCTACGCTACGGAGTATATTCGATTTAAATACAACGGTCAACGTATGCAATTAATGCCAAAAATAATGCATAAATATATTTATAATAAATACAATTATCAATGTATGCAATTGATGTAAAAAAAGAAAAAATATATTTATTAAAATATGGTATCAGATATTTTTATAGACAAAATAATGTAGAAGAAACTATTCAAATTAAATCTAATAGAACATACTAAAAAATATAGTACAGTTAATATAGTGCAGTTTGAGAAACATATCTCTTACTGTATTTTAATATTTTTTTTGGATAATGTCCAATCGTCTGCCGCATTAGCAAGAAAAAAAATATTATTTTTTTGTCTATTTCATTATTATGCACGTGACGATAAATTAATTTAAAGTACCAGAATAAGAAACCACCTGACCAGAATTTAATAAATTAAATTCTAAAAATTTGTCTTTAAAAATTCACCAAAAAAACAGAAAATGGAGGTAAAGATTCAAAAAAGATTTCATTTTAAAGGAATTTTTACGATCTTTCTCGTGATATAAATTTTATAACCCTCAAATTATTATTTTAAATGTAAACTTAAAAAAAGAGTTACTAAAATAGCTTAATTTAATTTTAAGAAATCTAAGAACTTTTCAAAAATCTTTCTTACTGCACCCTTACACTATAAGAAGAATTGCCATGCAAAATTTCAGCCCTTTAGGTCCAGCGATTTGGTCTGCGCGTTGTATGTCAGTTAGTCAATCAGTCAGTCAGTCTGTCAGTTACGGAACTGTTTTATATATATAGATAAGATAAAATTAGAAATTGCCTTTTAATCTACCTTTGAGCAATTCTCGCCAATTAAGTAACACACACCCCAGGAACTTCGGTTGTATTACAGTAAGAATAAATTAACTTTTTTTGTTACTTTTCTCTGCATGTTAGATTCTCATGACCTTCAGGATTGACCGATTTTGGCATCTTTTTAAAATTCTATCCCTTCAATAAACAGCTATTAAAGGAATTCCTAACTATTAAATCAATAGTTCCTTTTAACGCTCTAATCTGTGTTGTTGTTTCAAACACCCCCCTGGCTGAAAGTTCCAGACCAGGTCCATATAGGCTTCGGGCGGAAGTGTGCGTTCCGGTTTATTAGCACCACAAGGGTCGGAGTCCGTCTTAGCTAGTTGCCACCTCAGTTATGACCGAGCATCTCCAGGAGCGAAATCTGGGTGGATCGTACCCTCTCCCATCCTCTCTGACCTCATAGAGGGACTTTCCGGTTTAAGAATTTAACGTGCCAATATCTGGTCTAGACATGGGAGTATTTAACGGTGCTTATCGGGATTCGATCCGAGCACCCTCAGCACCAAAAGCCAGCGTGCTACCACAAGTCTACACCGAGCCCACTCTAACCTATAGAAATTTTCATTGAATTTTCTTTTGTTAATTTCCAAAAAAAGGTATATATATATATATATATATATATATATATATATATATATATTAAATATTATGCCCTCTATTTTAGCATTTAAACTCCTTTTCCTGAATCGAATCCCCAGTAATATTAATTTATCGCTTTAAAACCCTTAGCGACAGAACTTCCCATGAATGCCTTTGCCTTTCTACACGTGTATATATCCGAATTCAAGAGTGGGTTAGCTTCCTGAGCCCCTAAATCTGCTGACCCTACAAATAATAGTCGCATGCCTACCTCGCCCTCTCGCGTTTAATGTTGAAAGGTAATAATATTCGGTTTAGTTTTGGTTTGGAGCACTACGGTCATTTTTTGCTGCATGAGGGCTCCATTCTTCTGGAATGAACGGATGTATTTTCGCTCTAATAAACGAAGTATTAAGAAGTTTGGCCCGACTCTATTTAAATCTCATTTTATTCCTTTCAGGTTATAATTTAAGGAGGTGATGTAATGGGGATATTATATATATATATATATATATATATATATATATATATATATATATATATATATATATATATATATATATATATATATATATATATATATACATATACGTATATATATATAAGAATAAAACTACAAACATTGTGTCTAAAACTCTATTTGTTTACACTGTGTGATCAATCCTACGGTTCAAGATTCTTTTGCGAAATTTATGGTACACTAAAATCAACATACACGCAATTAATAGCATATATCAACACCATACTCTTGGGAAATTATACAGTTTTGTGCTGAATAATGAAATTAAACATTGTAACATTCCTTTCTGATAGTCATCTCAGGTTTCGACGAATTTGGCATCACTTTAAAATACCGAACACGTGTGGCCTTTTATATATCATCCAATTTCCTAACACGATACGGAATGGATTGTTTCTGGGACACAAAGATAGTTCCTGCTAAAAGTCACCAAAGGTTACCTTTGGGAGCAGCGTCTCACAAGATTTACTGACAAATGATAAAGCGGCACTCTCGAATGAAATGAATGCTGCTTCTGGACGACGCTTTTCATCGCATTTAGAGGCAAATTTCCCAGTGAAAGCCTCTCCTCCCTTATCCGGCGAGATGCAGAGCGTCATTATGAATCGTTATTGTTATTCACACCTAATTGCTTCCGAGTCGTATGCGATTAAGCGAAGTCCATTATGAATCCGGTGAAATATGCTGAAATCGGACAAAGGAACTGTTTTGGCTCGATCGTCCACACACCCTCCCCTGGGTTTGACCTCGTCGCCCAGTTATTCGTTTCTCTTCATTTCGAAACTCTAAATCACCTGTTTCTATAAACAGGGAACGGATGCACTTACGTTAGCAGCGATACACAAGAAAGACAGATTTTGTTTTACTATATCAAATACTTGTATTTAGTTTTTCGTGAGCAATGGACACGTATTCGGAGTTAGATTTCACGACAGAGGACAGAAGACAGACCTGGGACAGCCTAGTGGTTGCGCCAGGGTTCGATACTAAAGGAGCTTGCATTCCCGACAAGCGTTGCTGCATGCTTTCGTGCCAACGCCGGGTATGGACATGTTAAATCTGAATGCGAGAAAGTCCTTCCGTAGGATTTATAGGGATGGGAGGAGGGATTATAGATAAACTCTTTTCGCCAAACTTAAAGTCCTAAACTTTATTAAAAGTGCGTTTGTGGCGGTCCAGCGCGTCGGTTTTCGGTGCTGAGGGTGCTTAGATCGAGTCCCGGCGTTGCGCCACGAAAAATGCCTCCGTTCGTGTAGTCCCTTCATAGGGGTTAATGCTGTTCGCCTATATGGTGCCCCCATAATAAAATGGACAGTAAAACTGCGGCGTAGACAAGGGCGAATGTTTGATTACAAGTGCCTCCGCATTAGAAAAAAAACTTTATTAAAAGTTTCTTTACGAAAAGGTACCCCCCCTCTAATTTTTGCTTTTGTTTTCTTCGGCATAACTGATTTTTTGGCCTTTTTCTGAAAATAAAATAATTTTTCCGTTACGAAAATACTTCATGCAGATCTCTTAAATAAAATTTTAAACAGACACGCCTCCCTTCATAAAACTCCCCGGAAAGAAGCGGATGATTAATATTTTGTCTGTATGATCGGGAATATTTTTTATTTATCAGGATGGTAGTGTTTTTTTCCCCCAATGTGGAGGCACTTGTCGTCAAACATTCGCCTATACAACACCGCAATTTTACTGCCCATTTTATTGTGGGGGCACTATATAGGAGGACAGCATTGCCTTCTATAAAGGGACGACACGAACGTAGGAATTTTTCATGGCACGACGCCAGGATTCGATCCGAGCACCCTCAGAACCGAAAACCAGCGCGCTGTACCACTGGGCCGCCACAAGCCCAGGATGGTAATGTAGGGTGCAAGGTGAATAAAAAATTATTTAACTATAACATTTAAAATACAACTAAAAATGTTGCAATTATTATAAAATAGATAGAACAGCGGTGCCCAACCGGTGTGCAATGGCCCTCTAGGATGCCGCCAAATCGTCCAGGGGTGTCTCACGACATTTTTTGTGATAAACAAAAGTATATTAGTAGAGCCCTCTTAAAATGAATATTAAGTTTATACCAAACATGTGTGCCCTAAGCATCAATCGTAAGGGCCTGTTCACATAGAATCCGTCAGCGTCAGCGTTACTAGCATTTACATATTTTAAACCAATCACGGGCATTAACAATTTCGTGTCTAATCGTTTGGAGGTTTGCAATTGGTTAAATATATTTCAATAGGAATAACGATGGTGCTGAAGGATTCTGTGTGAACAGACCCTGAGTCTCTCACATTAATTAAACAAAATTCTTTTTAGCTATTTTCACTGTAGTGCTCTAGTGAAATACTGTACTGTTGGATCTCATGGCTATTTTTGAAACTGTATTAATATATTCTATTCTGGTGTTTGTTACACATACCTTTCAATAAATAAATAAAATGAGCAGTGGGGTAAGTATTTATTTTCATTTAAATTTGACATGGTCCTGATATATATTCCGTTTTGATTAAAAAATGAAAAGAAAAACTAATATTCTAATGAGGGTGTCCTAAGTTTCTTATCTCATTCCCAAGAGTGTCGTAAACGTAAAAAAGTTGGGAATTTCTGAAATAAAAACTAATCATTAGAATTTCAGGAATTGTGCCTGTAACTTTATCTTTTAACTAGAAACCGAACAGTTGTAGATCAACGGGAATCAGCGATATAGCGGATAAGGGGTCAGCGATATAGATAT
>OU015493.1:135193457-135203457 GCA_907164885.2 Dolomedes plantarius | reverse complement strand
TTGTTTCTGGCTCCGAAAATTATGCGATATCCACTGCAGCTCATAACCGCGAAATCGGGAGTTTGGATGACTTCCGCGAAGTAGGTTAGAGAGCTGTCAAAAACCGCGACAAAATGAGCAGTTTTGATTCCTTGGCAAGGCGATTATGACGTTAATGCGAAATGCATAATAACGGCTAATAGCCGAAAATTGTCTAGATTACAAATGCAAATAGAAACCCGCTTTCCTGCGTTAAATCAGTAATAACATATTACGGATATACCTCCTTTTCTAAATATAAGTGATTACGAAGTTATAACTAGCATAAATATGAAAATCGTGAAGGACAATAAGATAGGAAAATCGTCGAGGTTTAAACGCAGGAGGTCTGGTTATTATAAAAATAGAACAAATAGGACAAAGTAATTATTGGAGAACAGCTAAATTAAATCAAAATAGTCACCATAAGATCATTACAAATGCCTGGGGCATCCTCGTGGCGTCCGCGTCAGGATTCGATACTCAGAGTGCCAGGATGTTAAATCTGGAAGTCCGTCCGGGTGGTTTGCGGGGAGGGGATGAAGTTATAAAACCCTCAAATGTTGCCCCTAGGAGTGCTCGGATTAAACTGAGGTGGCACTTGGTAATGATGTTCGTTTTCCTATATGACATGTCCTTTTACAGACAGCAAATCATACTCCATATTGTACATCAGATTGATATAAATTGGATATTCATTATCTTTTTTTTCCCAATATTGCAGCCAGATTTACCCTTAGACATTCGTCCCAAAAAGTTGGTTTTTTGTACTGGGAGCAGCGTATAGAACAGGGGAGGGAAACTGCTTTGGCCCGGGGGCCACTTTGTGTAAGCGGAGGTTAGCGGAGGGCCGCGCTTTTTAAAATTATTACATTTATTAGTTAAATTTGCATATCAGAAAAGGTATACATTGTATCATAAAAATCAATAAATGTAAATAAAATAAAATATTGGCAGTTTTTCTGGCTGTTTTGGCGGGCCACAAAAAAACTGTAGCGGGCTGCTATTTGCCCACCCCTGGTAAAGAAGAACCAACAACTCCACCTTTGTGACACCTCTATTTAGACCAGTGGTTCCCAACCGGTGTTCCGTGAGAGCCTCGGGGGTGGTCCGGCACCACATATAAAAATATTGCCAAATAAATTGGGATTCTGAAAGCAATGTTCATCGAACTAGATAGACCGAATATATCCGATGACTATCAGGTGTTGAATTAAGATTTCTTATAAGTTTAACATAATTATTTTGTTATCTGTATCCCTTTTGCTCTTCGATATCCCTTTTGCCTAAGGGATATTCTAACCCTCCCCCCAATAACCCCCGAAAGGTTCCCACCGAATTACTGAGGGGTTGGTGGTAGTCCGCACATGGTTCAATTTCTGGCTTAGTGGTCCGCAGACTTTTACGGGTTGGGAACCACTGATTTAGACCGATTACCCCGATGGCGGCATCTAGGAGGAACACTCGTATCTTTCTTCCACGCTCACAAACCCCACGAAGGGAATTTCCAGCCTACAGATTAAACGTGTATATACCGAGCGTAGACACGAAGACGTACCGAGGCGCTTGTTGGAATTCGATCCCAGCACCCTCAGTGCTGAATCCCGCCGCGCTATTACTAGGATATCTCAGGTAATTAATTATGCGTTTTCTCAAAACATAAAAAAAGTCTTTCCTACAATTGTTGACGCATTTTAAATATCTTCAAATAAGATTTAAAAATTCCTCCGCAAAAATTAAAACCGTACAATCACGAAATATTTGTTTGTTTAACACTCTTCGAGCACATTTTCCCAACGTGATCGATAAAATCTCCCCGAGTCATACACAGACCGCGGAAAATTTTCTATAATTTAAACGTCCTTCAGTCTAGGAATTATTTATGTCTAATCTTTGAGTTAAGAAAGCAACTTTTTGAAACTAAGTTGTAGAACAAAGAAGCTCAAACTTCTTTTTTTTCTTCGAATTTCTTTTTTTTTTTGTTCCTTTTCCGTCGAAAGTTCGAAGGAAATCTCTGTGTAATCCGGATTTCACTATCCGAGACATCTCAATAATCATTACTTATTACCGATGACGTATTTTAGTAAGGATAGAAAGAAAAAAGTTTTCCAATACTTCATGTTACGGCCAAAAGTCAGTTTTCTTCTCTTCTGGGTGATTGCATGTCGATAAAAATGTTGGACAGGATATTTGCATGTAAGTGATGGGGAAAAACATTATATCAAAAGAATTAATCACTGTTAGTTATTTCTTAGAGATTGTGCTATGCGTGCGTAAGCTTTGGAAAAAGGAAATATCGACAGAGTAGAAAGCATTCCTGTTTTGGCAGCCATATTACATTCGTTCATCGCAATGTTAACTCATGGAAAAAAAAATTCCAATGATTTTCGGATTGGATTTAACTATTTCCTCTTTAAATTGTACTCCGTAATAGAAAAATATTTTTTTTTTTTGGAGGGAGTCACAGACTCATTCATTTAAAAGGGGAGGGATCACCTTTACAGAATTTGAAAAGACATAATTTTTTCTGTCTGTTCGAACTGCTATAATTTTTCTTTTTATTGTCTATTATAATATGAAGTTTTCAGTATTACTTTTCTAAACTTTATCGATTATGTTCCCAGAATTAATTTTATTACAAGTAGATAAGAATTTTATTTATGAAGTAAGATGTGAGTGTATTTTCTGAAAATTTTGAAATTTATACTGATACACTGCGCGCAGACTTGCAACAACACTAATTAAGTTTCAATAATAATTTTTGCATTTTTGTGATGGTAAAACATTAGGTATATTTCTACACCTATTTAAATTTTAAAACACCCAAAAATATTTACTCCAGGTCAATCAGATTTAAAAAAAAAAAATTAAAAAGCCCATTAAAATTACAAGTGAAATGCTATAAATTTACAGTAAAATAATTTTTTTAAAGAAAAAATTATGCATATTTTTGGCAGCATCATTATATACCGATCCTGAAAACTTAAAAGCAATAGTTAATCTGCAGTAGTTTCCTTTATACAGTGCTCGCAAGTATGAAAATGATCATTACTAGAAAAAAGGCTTTTAAAGTTCTCACACTGGTAACGTTTCCATTGGAACTAACTTCTTTCATGTCACAAGCGCCACTAAATTCCTCTTGTATACGCCGGGTATGGGCACGGTAAATGTTAAGACCAAACGTCCCTCCGTGTGGTTTGTAGGGGATAGGAGGAGGGTATGAGTTCTGCCCCACCCTGATGACTCTTCTGGTGGTGCTCTGTCTAAACTGAGGTGGCACCTGTTTCACCTATAAGGTTGTTTCACCAATAAGGTACTCCTATTACAAGAATCCAACAACTTTCCCGGTGTTGAACAGAAGAATGTCGAAAGACATATAGCTTGCCGTGTTGGAAAAAAAAAAACCATAAGGTATTAAGTTTTAGCAATGTTTATATGCAGGTCTTGACGCTCTAAAATTACAATAAACTAAATATGGTTTGAGTAAGAATATCAAATCAGCATTGATAATATGAAACAATTATGCTTTCGTGCAAGACACCTCAGAATATTAAATAGTCAGCAAAATGATTGAAATACAATATAATGCGCTTAAAGAGGTTAGATGCTTTTATTCGCTGTTTTTGTTATTTCTATTAATGCACCCTGGACAGATATATTCTAACTAAGCCCACTGAACCCTGCAGAGTGAAGAGATGCAGCTCCTGTTTAGCTCACGGCCATTCGGTGCCACAAGGATCGGAGGCCGACTTTTTGGCCGGTACCACCACAATATTGACCAATCAACTCCAGGGATGACATCTGGGGGGCTCGCACTGTACTCATCCCTACAAACTACACGAGGGTGGAGGGGGAGAATATCCAGCCTACAGATTTAACGTACCCATACCCGGCTTAGATACGAGGGCATTCAGCGGCGCTTGTCGGGATTGGAACCGAGCACCCTCAGTGCCATATTCCGACGCGCTAACCACTAGGTTGTCCCAGCCCAGTAAAATATGTAATCGACTTTGCAAATTTAGCAGTAAGACTGACGTTAACTGTGCTGGAGAATAATCAAGAGAAATTGTCGATTGCGCTTAACAGAGATATATTAGCAATTTTTTTTAAATGAAAGATTTCTAAAATCAGTTTTAAATACTTTTTTTTTACTACGATTAATTGCTAACTTCGTCAAACGGATGTTCCACGTCATTTCTCCCGTAACAACTCGTAAAATTTCTATCCATCGGGTTCACCCCTAGCAAAATAAGCAGAGGGTAAATCATAGCTTTCTAATATTATGTTACGAATGATGAATATCCTTCGAATAACGTACAACTCCCGATTGGAAAAATAATCATCTCGCTAAATCCAGACCTGGGTCGAAATACACTGGAGGTCTAAAACTGGAAGTTTTGAAGGGAGCGAGACCGTTATATTTGACTACCCTATTGATTACTTACACAGTCGTTGATCTTCCCCGACTGGATGAATAGGTACAACAAAATATCGTCTCTCGGAGTTCTGAATGTATCTTGAAGTCGTGGAACCAGGCATGCGGTTCATATTGATAAATGCTTTGAATGCTCTACGTAAATGAAGCTGTTTTAATATGTGCTTCGCCTTATTGGTCAAATTCCAGTTATTAAAACTTGATTAAGGAAGTTTTAATGCATTTCAATATTTCAAATATTTTCCTTTTGAGACTAACTCGCCGCGAGGACAGTCGAGTCATAACTCGAGCAAATATCGGAGAAGTCGATTCTCCGTTTGGATTAGCATTTTGCTTATTTTGTTCGTATAAATTGGTGCTTTATCAGAACATAAAGAAGCTCTAAAATTTCGCCGAATTTCGCCCTTCTTCTTTTAAGGCATTTTCGATTCAAATAACAAGCAGAATTCAGTTTTAAGGTATGGCTTTTACATGTCGAAAATTATACTATCTCAAAATATAGATATGGAGCCTTTGCCTTGGCCCATGCGGTAGTGTTGAACGTACGATGATGACGTCATTGTGACACGCATAATTGTTGTTGTTGTTGTCTCTAACGCCCCCTGGCAGGAATTTACACTAGATCAGGTCCATATAGGCTAGCAGGAATAAGGGGTGCGCCTCCGGTTTATAATGACACCACAAAGGTCGGCGTCTAATTTAGCCTGGTGCCACCGCGATTTTGACCGAGCAACCCCAGGGGTGGCATCTGGGGGAATCGCACCCTTCCCTCCCCTCTCTGACCTCATAGAGGGACTTTCCGGTATACGGATTTAAGGTGCCCATATCCGGCCTAAACACGTAGATATTTAATGGCGCTTATCGGGATTCGATCCGAGCACCTTCAGCATCGAAAGCCGACGCACTACCATTAGGCTACCTCGCATAATTGTAAGTCATCCCCAACGCTCCCTGGTAGGGATTACAAGTACTCTTACGATTGCCATTTGAGTTTCGAAACTGCCTGCCCCGCCTATCGTTTGCTGTTAAACGTCTGTCGTTTACTATTTAAGGGTCTGTTCACATAGGAGTCCGGTAGCGGAAGCGTTAAAGTATTGAAATATATTTAACCAATGACAAACCACTAAACGATTAGCAGTGAAATTTTTAACGCCTATGATTGGTTTATTTCCGTCTCAGCGTTATCGTTCCTTTTACGCTTCCGCTACCGGACTCCTATGTGAACAGGCCCTAATGGAGTTTGCGGCAAAAAATTTTATTCATTTTAGTAACATTCATTCTGTACTGAATTTTATTTTTCACCAAATGTGCCTTTATGCAAAAATCGCTACAATGTAAAAAACACTGAAGCAATTCGAAATTGTATTTTAAAATAATTCAGATTGAATAATTTCAAGCATATTTTAGTTTTTGATATATCTTTAGAACCAATAGTTTTTTTTTTGATTTTTTCCACCCTTTTGTGCAAAGGAAAGCTTTCGAAATATTTTGTCAG
Source organism: Dolomedes plantarius (assembly GCA_907164885.2). Taxonomy (NCBI): domain Eukaryota; kingdom Metazoa; phylum Arthropoda; class Arachnida; order Araneae; family Dolomedidae; genus Dolomedes; species Dolomedes plantarius. Next base: position 135,197,509 of record OU015493.1, on the reverse strand, counting down.
CAGGGTGAGTCATTTATAGATGTTTTTAAATCACTTTTAAAATCAAAGAACATATATTTTAACGTGGGATTACGTTCCTCCAGGAAGCAAAATTTCAGATGTCCTGCGTTGCGAGTTATAGTTTTGGTAGTGCACCAAGCCCAGTCTGTATCGCTTGGGCAAGCAGTAAACGGTTAAGTAGAAAAGTAACAAAACGCGTCAAAATTTTGACATATATATATATATATATATATATATATATATATATATATATATATATATATATATATATATATTTATTTATATATATATATATAGATCGATAGATAGATAGATATATACATAACACATAAATACCTATATACATACAAAAGAGGTAAACAACGATAAGTAATCCTACGTTTATAACCCGTGGTAGTTTCGTTAGAAGAGACTACCTGAAATTTTTTTATCTAGTTAATTTTTGTTTTAGGGAAACATTTCCAAAATATTTTATTCTAAATCGCCAATCCGAAATACAGCGTTCTGAAAATAAAGCAAAGGAACACGATGCAGAATTTCATTGAAGCACCTTACAAGAAATTTCCGATGTAACCTTTTAAAGTTAGCAACAAAAAAAACGTATTTTTTAGACCATAAGACGCGCCTGGAATGTATGGGAGAATTTTTAGATAAGAATATTTTGTATTTTGTTAGGTATATAAAGATATTTTCAACTACTTACATAATAAAGATAAAAAATATATACATCAAATATAATAAATAATATATACAATATATATAATAAATATAATAAATAATATATATATTATACATATATATAATAAAATATTCATTTTATTTTAAAGTTCCCTTCGGACCATAAGGCCGTCCGCACACGGAGCGACTCAAAGGAAACTCAACTGGTTAGCGATTGAAATTGCTTATCGGTTGCAAACTCGTTAGTGATGCGGCTCCGCACACGGGCCGACTCAAAAGTGATTCAAATCAATAGTTTGCGACCTGTCATGGAAGGAAGAACATCATTATTCCGAGTATTATTTTTAGTTAAATTATTATCACAAATTAATTTATTTTAAAAAATCGTCACAATAGATTGTGTTTGATCAATCGTTTAAAAATGGACTGTATATATGGGCGCACATATTCCATACAACAAAAAACGTTAGAATTTAATTTCATCACTAGGCAGAAGTCACGTGACTCGTGTACGTCATTTGGCAGCTTGCCAAAAGAGCGGCTGTAACATAGATTGTGTAATAACACGCACAATGCAAGGGAAACTGGCGACTGAAGTTGCTAGCGACTCGACACGTTGAGTTGCCTGCGACTGATTACAAACGCGTTGCTGACGGGTTTGTAACCAGTTGCGCCGTGTGCGTGGCTCCATTCAATTACATAGGTTACGACTCATCACGGACTGGTTTGTGATTGGAGTCGGTTATCAGTTTCTTTTGAGTTGCTCCGTGTGCGGACGGTCGAAGACTTACTCCAATTTTAAGTCAATTTTTTATGTAAAAAGGTGCGTCCTTTAGTCCGAAAAATACGGTATGTGATTTGTTGTTTGGAGATTTGTATTGCGGATCTCCTTAAATATCATCTTTCATCATTTTTTTTATGATTGTAATTTATTATTATTATATATATCGATTCTTGTGTGCTCCGATTTGTTTATGTTTGTCATTCTCGTTTAATATATGCTATTATATGTTGTAACTATACCTAGATTTGATGCATATTACTTACTGTACCAGGTCCCCCTATAATTCAAGATTTTGTTGTTAGGCCAAGTTTGATCTTATTCATAATGTTTAGTTTTTTAGCAGAATGCACTCTCTGTCTAATTACCAATTCATTATGGACAACCGCACCTGTGATAGGAAATCATCGTTGCTGCCGTATCAGGGCCAAATTAGCATGTGGCACTTTAGAGGGCAAGAACTTCGTAGATGCCCCTCTCGCGTTGCCATCAAACCTGTGACTGTTTTGACACTCTGGCATCATTGAAGGGGAAATTTCGAGACAAATTCCTAATATGGCAAATATTCGACATGTCGAGATTATTGTAGTAATGTTATTGAATAATGTTTTCTCATAGGAGGATCTTCTGTCACTTCATAAGTGTCATTGAACTTTTTATATCGCAACGTCCCCCACCTTAGAAAATTCCCAAAATTAAGAGTTTAAACTGTGATTTCCTACAGTACCAAATTCGGAGATGATAACCAAATCAACACGCGTGTCTCGTAAAGTTCTAAGGCTGCTGTGTACTAACCCTATTGGATTCGCTCATCTGAATGTTAACCTATGGAAAATATGTGTCCAAGGATTGCCGACTTGGATTTAAGGAATTTTTTTTCAATTGTACTCCGTAATAGAGAAAGAAATTTTACACCTTGTTTCATTTTTCGTTCTTTAAAAAAAATTGCAAATAATATTTTAAAATGTAAATAATTCGGGGAAAAATCTGATATAGTGTGTTTTAAACGCTCATAAATTTCTTTGGTGGAAGAAATTTATAAAAGGAATCCTGTTCCAAGAAGCAGAAAAGTTCAGGTTACCTGTAAATACTATTTTTATATGATTATCGGCATCTATGCAGCTGTAAATAGTAGACAAATTTTCTCTTTAGATTAACACTGAGGTGAGCGAATGCAATAGGGTTATTATACAGCAGCCTTAAATCATTTCGCGTTCACATCATACATACAAAAATATATGCATGTACACACACACAGATGTATATATATATATATATATATATATATATATAATATATATATATATGTATATATATATATATATATATATATATATATATATATATATATATATATATATATATATATATATGTATGTATGTATATATAATCCGATAACTACTGCATTATAAATAATATTTATAATATATGATAACCAAGATAACATTAAGTTTAAGGTTTTAGTCGTTTCCTAAGTTATCGTAAATAGAATTTTTCTCATATTCTTCCTATTTCACTTTCACATCATACATACAAAAATATATTCATGTACACACACACACACACACACATATATATATATCTATATATATAAAAGAGCTTGTCTGTTTGTTTGTCTGCTATAGAATCATAGACTGTTTCACCCACCGGGACCAAATTCGGCACAGTTAATGTTTTGGACCCGAGAAACTTAAATCAAGAAAAACGAAATTTGGGGCTCAATTAGTTTTGTTAAATTAATTTTTTAATGTTTTTTGTGCCCGATAGAGGTGCGTCTACCCCCTGTGGATTCCCCTCGACCAGCTGCGTTAAGAGGGTTGTTTGAGGATGACGGAGGGGGGGGGGGTTCAAATTCCAATGCGCGGGAGAAAGAGGGTTGGGAATGACCTTAAAATCAGACGAAGGTCCGCAGGTTTAAAGTTTCTTTCTTTCTTATTGTTTGTATATCATTTCAGTAGAAACGTGCTAAGCGCATTCTGTCTGGCCAGATGAACATGAAGAGCGGGAGTGCAGCCCAGTATTTTTTTTTATGGAATGCATGAAATATTTTATATCTATATATCTACCCGGGCAACGCCGGGCAATAATGCTAGTATATATATATATATATATATATATATATATATATATATATATATATATATATATATATATATATAAAATCAAATAACTACCACATTAAAAACAATATTTATATCATATGATAACCAAGTTAACATTAAGTTTAAAGTTTTAGTCATTTCTTAAGTTATCGTAAGCAGAATTTTTCTCTTATTCTTCCTATCTGCACGCTATGTTTGAATAAATCTACATTGAATAACAATTGATGCCAACGAGAGTTTATATTTCGGCCACTTACACTCAAATGATGACTGTGACCCCAATACACCAACCAACAAACAATTATGTACGACAACGACAATGGAAGGTTAATACGTACGTAACATCTCGGGTCGCAATTAAAAAGCCCACGTTTCAACTGATTTTAGGGTAAAAAGTAAGTGGGAAAACACGCTGGCCGGATATCACTTTCCTTCCAAAATCAGTCTCAGCGAGAATGACTTCCCCCAAATAAAGAAAATTGAAAGAAAA
>OU015493.1:134993433-135193357 GCA_907164885.2 Dolomedes plantarius | reverse complement strand
TGTTTTGGCGGGCCACAAAAAAACTGTAGCGGGCTGCTATTTGCCCACCCCTGGTAAAGAAGAACCACAACTCCACCTTTGTGACACCTCTATTTAGACCAGTGGTTCCCAACCGGTGGTTCCGTGAGAGCCTCGGGGGTGGTCCGGCACCACATATAAAAATATTGCCAAATAAATTGGGATTCTGAAAGCAATGTTCATCGAACTAGATAGACCGAATATATCCGATGACTATCAGGTGTTGAATTAAGATTTCTTATAAGTTTAACATAATTATTTTGTTATCTGTATCCCTTTTGCTCTTCGATATCCCTTTTGCCTAAGGGATATTCTAACCCTCCCCCCAATAACCCCCGAAAGGTTCCCACCGAATTACTGAGGGGTTGGTGGTAGTCCGCACATGGTTCAATTTCTGGCTTAGTGGTCCGCAGACTTTTACGGGTTGGGAACCACTGATTTAGACCGACTACCCCGATGGCGGCATCTAGGAGGAAGACTCGTATCTTTCTTCCACGCCCACAAATCCCACGAAGGGAATTTCCAGCCTACAGATTAAACGTGTCCATACCGAGCGTAGACACGAAGACGTACCGAGGCGCTTGTTGGAATTCGATCCCAGCACCCTCAGTGCTGAATCCCGCCGCGCTATTACTAGGATATCTCAGGTAATTAATTATGCGTTTTCTCAAAACATAAAAAAAAGTCTTTCCTACAATTGTTGACGCATTTTAAATATCTTCAAATAAGATTTAAAAATTCCTCCGCAAAAATTAAAACCGTACAATCACGAAATATTTGTTTGTTTAACACTCTTCGAGCACATTTTCCCAACGTGATCGATAAAATCTCCCCGAGTCATACACAGACCGCGGAAAATTTTCTATAATTTAAACGTCCTTCAGTCTAGGAATTATTTATGTCTAATCTTTGAGTTAAGAAAGCAACTTTTTGAAACTAAGTTGTAGAACAAAGAAGCTCAAACTTTTTTTCTTTCTTCGAATTTCTTTTTTTTTTTGTTCCTTTTCCGTCGAAAGTTCGAAGGAAATCTCTGTGTAATCCGGATTTCACTATCCGAGACATCTCAATAATCATTACTTATTACCGATGACGTATTTTAGTAAGGATAGAAAGAAAAAAGTTTTCCAATACTTCATGTTACGGCCAAAAGTCAGTTTTCTTCTCTTCTGGGTGATTGCATGTCGATAAAATGTTGGACAGGATATTTGCATGTAAGTGATGGGGAAAAAACATTATATCAAAAGAATTAATCACTGTTAGTTATTTCTTAGAGATTGTGCTATGCGTGCGTAAGCTTTGGAAAAAGGAAATATCGACAGAGTAGAAAGCATTCCTGTTTTGGCAGCCATATTACATTCGTTCATCGCAATGTTAACTCATGGAAAAAAAAATTCCAATGATTTTCGGATTGGATTTAACTATTTCCTCTTTAAATTGTACTCCGTAATAGAAAAATATTTTTTTTTTTTGGAGGGAGTCACAGACTCATTCATTTAAAAGGGGAGGGATCACCTTTACAGAATTTGAAAAGACATAATTTTTTCTGTCTGTTCGAACTGCTATAATTTTTCTTTTTATTGTCTATTATAATATGAAGTTTTCAGTATTACTTTTCTAAACTTTATCGATTATGTTCCCCGAATTAATTTTATTACAAGTAAATAAGAATTTTATTTATGAAGTAAGATGTGAGTGTATTTTCTGAAAATTTTGAAATTTATACTGATACACTGCGCGCAGACTTGCAACAACACTAATTAAGTTTCAATAATAATTTTTGCATTTTTGTGATGGTAAAACATTAGGTATATTTCTACACCTATTTAAATTTTAAAACACCCAAAAATATTTACTCCAGGTCAATCAGATTTTTAAAAAAAATGAAAAAGCCCATTAAAATTACAAGTGAAATGCTATAAATTTACAGTAAAATAATTTTTTTAAAGAAAAAATTATGCATATTTTTGGCAGCATCATTATATACCTATCCTGAAAACTTAAAAGCAATAGTCAATCTGCAGTAGTTTCCTTTATACAGTGCTCGCAAGTATGAAAATGATCATTACTAGAAAAAAGGCTTTTAAAGTTCTCACACTGGTAACGTTTCCATTGGAACTAACTTCTTTCATGTCACAAGCGCCACTAAATTCCCCTTGTATACGCCGGGTATGGGCACGGTAAATGTTAAGACCAAACGTCCCTCCGTGTGGTTTGTAGGGGATAGGAGGAGGGTATGAGTTCTGCCCCACCCTGATGACTCTTCTGGTGGTGTTCTGTCTAAACTGAGGTGGCACCTGTTTCACCTATAAGGTTGTTTCACCAATAAGGTACTCCTATTACAAGAATCCAACAACTTTCCCGGTGTTGAACAGAAGAATGTCGAAAGACATATAGCTTGCCGTGTTGGAAAAAAAAAACCATAAGGTATTAAGTTTTAGCAATGTTTATATGCAGGTCTTGACGCTCTAAAATTACAATAAACTAAATATGGTTTGAGTAAGAATATCAAATCAGCATTGATAATATGAAACAATTATGCTTTCGTGCAAGACACCTCAGAATATTAAATAGTCAGCAAAATGATTGAAATACAATATAATGCGCTTAAAGAGGTTAGATGCTTTTCTTCGCTGTTTTTGTTATTTCTATTAATGCACCCTGGACAGATATATTCTAACTAAGCCCACCGAAGCCTGCAGAGTGAAGAGATGCAGCTCCTGTTTAGCTCACGGCCATTCGGTGCCACAAGAATCGGAGGCCGACTTTTTGGCCGGTACCACCACAATATTGACCAATCAACTCCAGGGATGACATATGGGGGGCTCGCACTGTACTCATCCCTACAAACTACACGAGGGTGGAGGGGGAGAATATCCAGCCTACAGATTTAACGTACCCATACCCGGCTTAGATACGAGGGCATTCAGCGGCGCTTGTCGGGATTGGAACCGAGCACCCTCAGTGCCATATTCCGACGCGTTAACCACTAGGTTGTCCCAGCCCAGTAAAATATGTAATCGACTTTGCAAATTTAGCAGTAAGACTGACGTTAACTGTGCTGGAGAATAATCAAGAGAAATTGTCGATTGCGCTTAACAGACATATATTAGCAATTTTTTTTAAATGAAAGATTTCTAAAATCAGTTTTAAATACTTTTTTTTTTTACTACGATTAATTGCTAACTTCGTCAAACGGATGTTCCACGTCATTTCTCCCGTAACAACTCGTAAAATTTCTATCCATCGGGTTCACCCCTAGCAAAATAAGCAGAGGGTAAATCATAGCTTTCTAATATTATGTTACGAATGATGAATATCCTTCGAATAACGTACAACTCCCGATTGGAAAAATAATCATCTCGCTAAATCCAGACCTGGGTCGAAATACACTGGAGGTCTAAAACTGGAAGTTTTGAAGGGAGCGAGACCGTTATATTTGACTACCCTATTGATTACTTACACACTCGTTGATCTTCCCCGACTGGATGAATAGGTACAACAAAATATCGTCTCTCGGAGTTCTGAATGTATCTTGAAGTCATGGAACCAGGCATGCGGTTCATATTGATAAATGCTTTGAATGCTCTACGTGAATGAAGCTGTTTTAATATGTGCTCCGCCTTATTGGTCAAATTCCAGTTATTAAAACTTGATTAAGGAAGTTTTAATGCATTTCAATATTTCAAATATTTTCCTTTTGAGACTAACTCGCGAGGACAGTCGAGTCATAACTCGAGCAAATATCGGAGAAGTCGATTCTCCGTTTGGATTAGCATTTTGCTTATTTTGTTCATATAAATTGGTGCTTTATCAGAACATAAAGAAGCTCTAAAATTTCGCCGAATTTCGCCCTTCTCCTTTTAAGGCATTTTCGATTCAAATAACAAGCAGAATTCAGTTTTAAGGTATGGCTTTTACATGTCGAAAATTATACTATCTCAAAATATAGATATGGAGCCTTTGCCTTGGCCCATGCGGTAGTGTTGAACGTACGATGATGACGCTATTGTGACACGCATAATTGTTGTTGTTGTTGTTGTCTCTAACGTCCCCTGGCAGGAATTTACTTCAGATCAGGTCCATATAGGCTAGCAGGCTAAGGGGTGCGCCTCCGGTTTTTAATGACACCACAAAGGTCGGCGTCTAATTTAGCCTGGTGCCACCGCGATTTTGACCTAGCATCCCCAGGGGTGGCATCTGGGGGAATCGCACCCTTCCCTCCCCTCTCTGACCTCATAGAGGGACTTTCCGGCATACGGATTTAAGGTGCCCATATCCGGCCTAAACACGTATATATTCAATGGCGCTTATCGGGATTCGATCTGAGCACCTTTAGCATCGAAAGCCGATGCACTACCATTAGGCTACCTCGCATAATTGTACGTCATCCCCAACGCTCCCTGGTAGGGATTACAAGTACTCTTACGATTGCCATTTGAGATTCGAAACTGCCTGCCCCGCCTATCATTTGCTGTTAAACGTCTGTCGTTTACTATTTAAGGTCCTGTTCACATAGGAGTCCGGTAGCGGAAGCGTTAAAGTATTGAAATATATTTAACCAATGACAAACCACTAAACGATTAGCAGCGAAATTTTTAACGCCTATGATTGGTTTATTTCCGTCTCAGCGTCATCTTTCCTTTTACGCTTCCGCTACCGGACTCCTATGTGAACAGACTCTAACGGAGTTTGCGGCAAAAAAATTTTATTCATTTTAGTAACATTCATTCTGTACTGAATTTTATTTTTCACCAAATGTGCCTTTATGCAAAAATAGCTACAGTGTAAAAATCACTGAAGCAATTCGAAATTGCATTTAAAAATAATTCAGATTGCATAATTTCAAGCATATTTTAGTTTTTGATATATCTTTAGAACCAATAGTTTTATTTATTTTTATTTTTTCCACCCTTTTGTGCAAAGGAAAGCTTTCGAAATATTTTGTCAGCAGGGTGAGTCATTTATTGATGTTTTTAAATCGCTTTAAAGATCAAAGAGCATATATTTTAACGTGGGATTACGTTCCTCCAGGAAGCAAGATTTCAGATGTCCTGCGTCGCGAGTTATAGTTTTGGCAGTGCACCAATCCCAGTCTGTATCGCTTGGGGAAGCAGTAAACGGTTAAGCTGAAAAGTACCAAAACATATTTATATATATATATATTTATATATATATTTATATATATATATATATATATAGATAGATAGATAGATAGATACATATATACATAACACATACATACCTATATACATACAAAAGAGGTAAACAACGATAAGTAATCCTACGTTTATAACCAGCGGTAGTTTCGTTAGAAGAGACTACCTGAAATTTTTTTGTAGAGTTAATTTTTGTTTTAGGGAAACATTTCCAAAATATTTTATTCTAAACCACCAATCCGAAATACAGCGTTCTGAAAATAAAGTAAAGGAACACCATGCAGAATTTCATTGAAGCACCATGAAATCCGGTATAGTGTGTTTTAAACGCTCATAAATTTCTTTGGTGGACGAAATTTATAAAAGGAATCCTGTTCCAAGTAGCAGAAAAGTTCAGGTTACCTGAAAATACTATTTTTATATGATTATCGGCATCTATGTAGCTGTAAATAGTAGACAAATTTTCTCTTTAGATTAACACTGAGGTGAGCGAATGCAATAGAGTTAGTATACAGCAGCCTTAAATCATTTCGCGTTCACATCATACATACAAAAATATATGCATGTACACACACACACAGATGTATATATATATATATATATGTATGTATGTATGTATGTATGTATGTATATATAATCCGATAACTACTGCATTATAAATAATATTTATAACATATGATAACCAAGATAACATTAAGTTTAAGGTTTTAGTCGTTTCCTAAGTTATCGTAAATAGAATTTTTCTCATATTCTTCCTATTTCACGTTCACATCATACATACAAAAATATATGCATGTACACACACACACACACACATATATATATATATATATATATATATATATATATATATATATATATATATATATATATATATATATATATATATATATATATATATTGTATATATATAAAATCAAATAACTGCCACATTAAAAACAATATTTATATCATATGATAACCAAGTTAACATTAAGTTTAAAGTTTTAGTCATTTCTTAAGTTATCGTAAGCGGAATTTTTCTCTTATTCTTCCTATCTGCACGCTATGTTTGAATAAATCTACATTAAATAACAATTGATGCCAACGAGAATATATATTTCGGCCACTTACACTCAAAGGATGACTATGACCCCAATACACCAACCAACAAACAATTATGTACGACAACGACAATGGAGGGCTAATACGTACGTAACATCTCGGGTCGCAATTAAAAAGCCCACGTTTCAACTGATTTTAGGGTAAAAAGTAAGTGGGAAAACACGCTGGCCGGATATCACTTTCCTTCCAAAATCAGTCTCAGCGAGAATGACTTCCCCCAAATAAAGAAAATTGAAAGAAAAAAAGCGAATAACTCCCTTTCGTCGAAGGCGCACGTTGATGATCCACCTGTGAAACGGGATAAAGATCTCCATCTTTTCGCTGCCGCGGTCTCTATGCTCGCTCCTCCCTGCCCAATCACCATCCCTTTTAATCAGCTGGATCCATCTGCAGACACGCAGTGGATAACAATAAAAACGATGATTCAGCTTATTTAAAATCCGCCCCTGGAATATCGTGGGATGCTGGAGACGGAGCCCTCTTCCGTGTCTTTTTCTTTCGCTCATGCTAATGGGTCGCGATAATAAGTGGGTATTAAACGGGCCAACAATTAGGTACATTTTAAAAATTGCGTGGCAACGAGTCTGACGTAATCTTTGACTGTATATTAAAAAAGCACGTACTCTTACGTGCCACCATTGTCCCTGCTGAGAAACAGCAAAGGAGTCACGTAAAGCTGAGGACATCACCCAGCAAACCTAATTGCACGGCTTTTTTAAAAAATCAATATACACGCTGTTGTTATCTTTGTTGTGCTTATTTCTCCTGGTCGAATAAATCCTGTTGTTGTTTCTAATGCCTCCTGGCCGGAATTTATTCCAGACAAGGTCCATTTAGGCTGGCGGGCCGAGGGGTGCGGTTCCGGTTTACAAAGGCATCACAAGTGTCGGCGTCCGAATTAGCCAGTTGCAGCCGCAATTTTGACCTAGCGCCCCGAGGGGGGGGGGGACTGGGAGGATAGTACCCTCTTCCACCCTCTCTGACCTCATAGATATTTTTCGGTATACGGATTTAACGTGCCCATATCGGGCCTAGACATGGAGGTATTTAATAGCGCTCGTCTGGATTCGATCCGAGCACCCACAAAACCAAAATTCGAAGCGCTACCTCTAGGCTACTTTGATCCCCGAATAAATCCTAAACAGGTTCACTGAAAGTTGCACGGCGAAGGGTTGAAGCTCCTGTTTAGCTAACGGCTACTGGGGCACCGCAAAGGTAGGAGGCCGACTTTTTGCGCGATGCCATCACAGTTTTAATCCTTAGGTAACTCTCTCATCACTAAGCATCACTTGACACTGAGAACATCATCTAGACCAGGGGTCAGCAACGCGGTGCCCGCGAAACAATTTTAAGGTGCCCGCCGTTCAAATTTCGAAATTTTTTAGATATTTGAACAACAAACGCTCGTACTTGTAATGAATAATTTTAGTAAAAAAAGAAAAAAATTAAAAATTGCAAAACCGTAAAAATCAAAAACTGAGCAGCCTGATCCCTCGACAGCGTCGTTCTCCCCTGCTTCTATGATAAGTACGATAAATGCATTAAAAGAAAAATTGTCGCTCTGGAAATCGCATATTGGGAAAGATAATATATCACATTTCCCAAATTTAAAATTAGATAATTATTGCGATGGAAATGCTACCACCTATTAGTTTGTCAAATATTTTGATTCCTTATTGGAAGAATTTAATACCAAGAATTTATGTTTGTGAATCTTTGTTTTCTAATATGAAATGCTTAAAAGTCAAAGTACCGATCAAGCCCCACTGACACTTACTTGGGCCAATGCCTGAGAACTGGGAATTCAACTTATGTGTCACATTACAACGAGTTGGCCGCAGATTTGCAATGTCAAATATTGCATTATCAATTTTAAGATTATTTTCTTTAAATTAAAATTAGAATTTATGTATTAAAAGTTTATGTCGCATTAATATTTTCATGTTTAAATATTAATACCCCCCTTCCTCCTCTTCAGCCAGTGGTGCCCGCCGAACTCCCGCATTTCTGAAATATGTCCTCCAAGTAATAAAGGTTGCCGACCCCTGATCTAGACAAATTGAGTCTCATATTTCCTTAAAATTAATACGATCGTCATCCAATCCATAAATGTGCCATGCTAATTAAACATGTGTTAGCAGCACTAACCCCACATTTCATGAGCATCAGCCAAGAAGTCCTGCAAAATTGATCACCATGAATTCTTAATTATGCGTTTTCTTTATATCTGCAAGTCGGTCGTTAATACATGCTTTCACCACTACAAATACACGCGTCATCGATGCTATTTCTTCTTTCTAAGTATCAGCAAAGAAGTCTTGAGAAGTGGAGACATCCCCCAGAGAACCAAATTAGGCTTTTATTTTCAAAACAATAAGTATGTCATCAACACAAGCGTTTATAAAGACACATTTATGGCAAATACCACGTTTGCATGCTGAGCTTATGCAAAGAAGTCATTTTCATTCCAGTGATTCAAATCATGCATTCCGTTCAAGTCATTACACAGCAAATCCCACATCAACAACGATAAAGATAAATATTTAATCGATATTTATGCCTCTGTCGCTACAAAGACCCATAATATACATCATATCGGTATATTTATTAACCACAGCAAAGAAAATTATAATATTAATGGAATGTTCTACCATAATAAATGCACATACCACTTACGTATAGTCTACAAGCTTTTACCAGAATTAAGACATACATATATGAATAATTCCACTTAACAGGAAAATGTACGAATAATGATCGATATATGAGTCAACCACTAAACACGCACGTACAATCGATACGTGTGCATCGACTACAATGAAGGTACGTGCATAATAAAAGCATACATAGACACAATGCATACGAAATATGTTATAAATTCTTGATTTTGAGGTTCTCAATAGAGAGTGAACCGCGGATCGGCCACCTCGAGGATTTTAAAACCCAAGAGTTTTAAATGACACTTATTCTTTCTTCAGTGCGAATATTTCACAATCTGCCCACTAAATCTCTTCCATTCCCGTCTTTATTCGGGTTAGAAGGTGACAGATGGCGAGGGACATAGCGCGCGTCATCTATCTTAGATGCTGTGGAAAGCAACATACCTGCCTGAACCATCTCTTGTAAGCGGGGCAGAGGCCTTGAATACGAGCATGCTTTTGTCAAATATAAATTCATCTGCATGTGACAAAAACTAAGCTACGGGGAATTCAATGTATATAATTTACAATTCAGAAAAGAAATTCCAAGAGATAAATCTCCTTAATCCTCTAAAAATACGAATGTTACTGTTATATAGCAGCTTTTACCACACACGAGTCTAAATCTTCAGTCAAGGAACTAATGAATAGATTTCAATCAACATAGAATTATCCTTCCTCTGTTCAAGAGTAAAGCATTTTATGTCAGCTGAAACGGCGTTAAGGAAAGGGGGAATTCTCATTAATTTACACGGAGAAATTGTTTTAGGGTTCCAAGATTTAAACGTTTTTTACAAAATTGTACCCAGTAACACGTAAAGCTTAAGACAATATTTACATACCGAGGAAGCAGGAAAGATGAGATCTTTATACACCTTAGTAATAATGTTCGTGACGTGTTTCATGTACGAAAAATAGGATGACAGCGAACGCTATGGAGAGGTAATAATATGTTGACTGTTGTTTCTTTTTCTTTTCTTGGAGTGCGGTGGTCATCTTTTCTCACAGATGGAGACCAACAGTTTAAAGCCAAGTCTGATGGGGATGAAACAAACATACCAATCAAGAGCCTCAAACTCTAATCGATGACCAGCGCGCGTACGGAACAGCCATCGTCTTAAGAGAGTGTTATCGACATTATCTGACCCCATCAGGGCAATTAGGGTCATCAACAGGGCTCCATTACGTCATCTACTCTGCCTCCCCTGCTAAAGAAACGATCTCTATTTTCTCTTTCCACCATTCACGGTAAAAATAAGATTTTTTTCGACATGTTCTTGAATATCCACCATATTACAAAGATATGATCCTGTACGGAGTTGGATTTCTCCTCAAAAGGTACGAAATTACGTGAGAAAAATGTCGTCACCAAAGAGTGACAACGGTTCTCTGAGTTTTTTTCACAAGATAACAATATTAAAAATGATTCTACAGATGCGCAGTCAAATAAGTGGCGAAAAGTTTAGAACAGCGGTTCTCAAAGTATAGTGGATCTCGAAAAAAAATTCAAACTATGAAAGTTCTTTACATGCTTATTAAGCGAGATTCGATCAACGAGACAACGAGAGGGTCACGAAAAATTATCGCTTTTAAAAGTGGGTTGCAACCAATAAAAGTTTGAGAACTTTTGGTTAAAATATAAGAGATGACTATATTGAAGGGATGTAGATCTTATTCTGGTACGTAATTAGATATTTTTTCATCTGCGTTTCTTCATTTTAAATCCAATTTTCGTAATAATGTAGATCAGTTTATGTTTATGACAGTTACCGCGCATACGTAAACAAAGCACTAATCTAGCACATAAACCTAGTGAGTTGGGAAAATTAAATGATTGATTTAGTTGATTTAGGAAAATTAAAATTTTTTGCTCTGTCAAAGCATATGTTTAATACTGGCCATCGTAAGTCATTGGGTTAGATTGAACCCGGCTCGATTCGATTAAATGTCAAATGTTCTTACAACAAAAGATCAGAATAATTGGACTGCCTAGAAAAAAAATTCTGCGTCTCGCTTCGTAAACACCTCGACCTTGACACGAGAACAGAGACCCCATGACTCAGAAATCTCGTTTCTTCTCCACTTCATTTCAGCCACCATAAAAAAAAATATATATATGTACAGCTTTTTAATCCGCTTTCGGATAGCAGAAACCCCCCGGATCTAGAAACTGAATAAAAATATCAGTCATTTTTTTTTGGGTGCAGTCGAAGAAAAATCTTTCTTTTCTTGTAGCTGTAATGGGTCATAACTCAATTTAAATCTTAAAAGACAGGCTTTATGTAATTGTTCTTTCACTATTTCTCGACGAAACGCTTTTGGGACTGATGAATTTCATTTTTCTGGCCATTTTTTGGCTTTTCATTGTGAATTCGCTCGGTATTTTTTTTTCTTAAATTAGAAGCGATAAGCTGTCGACAAGCGAGATTCCCTTTCACAAGTGACGAAAATAAGCAAAGCCGCAGTAGCAGAAAGACACAGTTTGTTACGTATTATAGCTTTTGTTCAGATCGCACTTCACGTGAATATCACGCATAAAATCTTTGCTCAAATGTTAATCTCATGAGTTGCGGGAGGGTATGACATATAAAACAGTTAAAATGAATAATTATCTCTCCTGTGTATCAGATTACTAAAACTGCGAAGTTTTGCCATATTTTTAAGTTACTGACCTATTCTCACTTTCCTGTCTCTGCTTTTGCATACTTTCCGCAAATCTTCCTGTCACTCTCGCTAGTGTCAAGTAACGAGCAACATAAAATAATACAAATCAATGGCGTAATGCAAAATTAAATACAAATTTTGGAACGAGTTTATAAGATGCATGCAACATATAAAAGAATGAGTATTAGTGTGAGAAGGGAATCTTTCGTTTACGAAGCAAGCCGAGGAATCTTTGTCGAAGGCAGAATCCTCTAGAGCAGGGGTCTCCAAACTACGGCCTGTAGACCAACACCGGCCCGCGAGCACCACCAATCCGTCGCGCCATAGTTTATTTTGATAACATTGTAAAGTTTATAATGTAAGTAAATCATACAAAATAATAATCAGATGTTTTTATTTAACGACCAATTTAGAAACACAATAACTGACATACATAATGAAATTGAATATTTTAACTGGAATTAATGATATGAGATTTATCCTCAAAACTTACGATAAGTGAATGTTTTTTCACACATACATAGGTATTTTATATAATGAAATTAAACATTATAACTATGATTAATGAGATTTATGTAGTTGTAACTTTCCTCTGACAATTGTTTGCAGTTGTGGATCAAGCTTACTAGTGGAAATTATCAGCAGCGACTTCAAATGCTCATCAGTTAATTTGGATTTGAAAATATTTTTTGTATATTTCATTTTGAAGAATCTTTTTCACACAGGTAAGTAATGCCGAAAGCGGAAAGAAAAGCCACGGGCAAATTTATGCAACCGATCAAACTGTGTGAGTGGAAGACATTATGTTGGTAAGATGGTATGATACAGTATGTTGTTATGATGAGCTAGTGTAGCGTATTGATCAAGGTAGCGTTTCAATACTCAAAAGCCACAGCCAAGTAAATTTAAAATAGACGGATTTACTGACAATTCAGATGAGTAAAAATAGAGATTGATGCTCAGTAATCGGTTACAGTCTCAATGACGATTCCTCTAAGATTGTGACGGAGTCCGTTAGGATGAGTTGCTAGATAAAGTTCGTCTAATTAAATAATATCGAGTCCGACAGGTCCCTCGATTTTCGCTTCCTGCAGAGCGAATAACTGCGAGGCAATAGATAAGATGAGGATGATCGAGACGGATGATCTCGTATTGAGGTCTCTTTGAAATAAAGCCAAGCTTCCAAACTGAAGCTAAAAATTCTCTTCTTGAGCAATAAACCGCTGACTTCACAAGTCCGCATATAGCCTTTCTCGACTGGGGTGTTCGGAGTCATCTCCCCGCTCAGGACATAGCTAACTCACTTTCAAGATCTTTCGTCTCATCTTCGAAATTTGGCGCTCCATCCAGAGAACTCGTCTCTCATTGGCTCTTCTAACCGCGATGTCATTTTTGAGGCTTTTTATTTACTGCGCAAAGATGTCGGCAATTCTTGCATGTCCCGGTTCGGAGGGTTGTCCTGCGTCATTAATCTGGCGGGCCGTGGCGAAAGGTTTATTCAGCACAAGTGTCACTTTTTGGAGATAGGCTGGCGTCTCTTTTCTTCTGAGTGTACCATCACCTGCTGCACGTACAATGGGGGCTGGTCCACCGGTCGCTCGCGGTGCAAGCGGCTGCGGGGATTTCAATAATTGTGCGAATTAATTTAATTCGTCACACTAGCTGTGTCTTGGCCCTTGGGACTTAGTGGTGGAGTCAGTGTGGCCCTTGGGATAAAAAGCTTGGAGATCCCTGCTCTATAGCCAGGGTACCTGGAAGACATCGGCCTCTTGAGACAGGGGTATCTAGAGCCGGTACGCCGGGCTAGAGAAAAATTTCTAAACAGGCTCCTAGGTTCCACTTTCGACAGTCTCAAATTTTTACTGTCGAAACTGGAGTGTCTCCCCCTCCCCCCCCCCGTCTCGCAGGAGTTAGTCGAAGAAAGCACAAAAAGCACACTGAAGTGCCACTGAATTAGGGATAGCAAAGCCTATGCAAATTGTGTAGCGCTGCGCATCATGTATGCGCAAGTGAGGGCGCTGTGGTAACTGCATATATAGCGCGTACTGTGATTGTTCTGAATTAGTTGTTGGAATTGCCAGTATGGGTAAACTGCCTGATTTAGACGCCTTCGATCGCGGACAAATCGTAGGTGCGCGATGCATGGGCCATTCAATTTCCGAAATCGTCAGACAGCTAGGATTTTCAAGGTCGACAGTGTCAAGAGTATACCAAGAATACATGGATGGTGGAAAAAAAACTAGCGATCGGGCAAACTGCAAAGGACAATTAGCCTTGACAGTGCGTGGTGAGAGACGGCTCAGGCGTATTGTACGTAGCCAGCGAAGCCAAACATTAGATCAAATTACCACCCAGTTTAATGAGGGTGCCAGTCGTACAGTCAGTAAACGGACTGTGCAACGCTCGCTTCACCGTATGGGTTTCGGGAGCCGTCGAACTACGAGAGTACCATTGCTCTATACTCGTCATCGGGCTGCACGTCTTGCCTGGGCAAGAGAGCACAGAGACTGGAGTGTAGAGGACTGGAAACGAGTAGCATGGAGTGATGAGTCTCGATTCCGAATACTTAACGCCGACGGGAGGCTGAGAATATGGCGTCAGGCTCATGAAGCCATGGATCCTGCATGCCTGTCTGGAACTGTACAAGGGCATGGTGGCTCAATCATGGTCTGGGGTGTTTTTTCGTCGCACAGTTTGGGATCTTTGGTGCGTGTACCAACCTCCCTCAATGCAATTCGGTACGTAGAGTTGCTGGGTGATCACCTCCATCCGTTTATGCTGTTCTGTTATCCGCACGGTAATGGAGTTTTCCAGCAAGACAACTGTACCTCTCACAAGTCCCGGTTGACTACTGGCTGGTAGGATGAGCATTCCTCTGACTTCTCTGTCATGAATTGGCCACCTAGAAGCCCAGACTTAAATCCTATTGAACATCTTTGGGATGTTTTGGAACAAGGCGTGAAAGGCCATCACACAGCACCAAAGAACCTTACTGAATTATGGACAGCTTTAGCCAATATTTGGCAAGCCATTCCCGTGGAACGTTTCCAGAAACTTGTTGAATCTACGCCTAGTCGTGTGGCAGCCGTTATCAAGGCCAGAGGAGGCCCAACTCGTTACTAGGTAGGTATCCCTAATTCAGTGGCACTTCAGTGTATAAGGCAGTTTGAGTAAAACTCAATATGTATTCGCCCATCATATGTTCTGTATTTCTCAGTTTGGTTATAAAATTTATTGTACGTTCAACTCTAATTCTTCGATTTAGTCAAACCATTGCTCGACTCTTACGACAATAAACTTGGAATATAAAAGCACTCTTCGATGAAAGTAGCGCAAGAAAAAAAAAATTATGCTATTCATTTCTATGGTTCCTGGAATTCGATTACAATTCTCGCCACTCCCTAGAAGTTGAGCACATAAAAATATATTCTGAAAGAGAAAAAAATGCAAAATTATTTTATTACTCTGAGTTTTCTTCTGAAGCATATAAAATGTAGCAAGAATCATGATTCGAGATAAGAATCTGTCATATTAAGGGGAACAACATGGTCTCTTTTTCCCTTATCTAATCATCTATCGAATTATCTTACTTGTGTTTTCTCCAAACATTGATTTCTGCCTCGACCTTGACACTTTTGGCGTTGGATACAATTTCCAGATGAAAATTTAATGCACCCAATAAAATGACTGAAGTTAGAAATTCAACTACTGAGAGCTTCATTATGTCGAAATTATTTATACTGGACTAGCTGAATACCCGTGCTTCGCTACGGAGTACATTCAAATTAAATACAACGGTCAATGTATGCAATAAATGCTAAAAGAAAACAAAAAAATATATTTAAAAAAAATCGTAACGGATATTTTTACAGACAAAATAGACAAAATAATGTAGAAGAAAATATTGAAATTAAATCTAAAAGAACATACTAAAGAATATTATAGTACAATTAATGTAGTACAGTTTGAGGAACATTTCTTTTACTGTATTTTAATATTTTTTTGGATAATGTCCAATCTTCTGCTGCATTAGAAAGAAAAAAATATATTTTTTTTGTCAATTTATTTCGTTGTTATGCACGTGACGCAAAATTAATTCAAAGTATCACGAAAAGAAAAGAAACCACGTGATCAGCATTTAATAAATTATATTCTAAAAATTAATCTTTAAAAATTCACCAAAAATCCGAAAATAGAGATAGATATTCGAAAATGATTTCATTTTAAAGGAATATTTAGGATCTTTCTCGTGATGTAAATTTTATAACCCTCAGGTTATTATTTTAAATGCAAACTTAAAAAAAGTTACAAAACAGCTTAAAAATTTAATTTAAAAAAGTCGAAGAATTTTTCAAAAATCTTTCTTAGTGCACCCCTACACTAAAAGAAGAATCGCCAAGCAAAATTTCAGCCCTTTTTGTCCAGCGGTTTGGTCTGTGCGTTATCTATCAGTCAGTCAGTCAGTTACGGAACTGTTTTATATATGTAGATAATCTTTCCTACTCAGGGTGAGTGAACAGTTGCAGAGGAATGGTTGTAAAAAAGTGCGAAACAGACTAAATTATGAAAGGTGCAAACAGGAAGTCCTTGGCCAAAAACAAATGATATTTCTATATTTTACTGCAAACTCATATATTTGCAAAACTTTGTAAATGACATCTGAGCCCTGGTTAAAATTATTAAATATACATAAGATTTTTGGAACTGATGTCAGAAATAATGATGAACATTTTAAATTATTTTCGATATGACTCCGATGAAGCTATTGTAAAATGGAAAGAAAAGAGGTGCATCCTTTCCACGTTAGAGATCCCAGATTCTTATGTTAGAGATTGTTATGCCACGTTAGAGTTGCCCAATTTGTTTCTTTGTATAGTTTAACTGCAGATATTTTTGTATGGATCGAATTTTATTTTCCTAATCCTTGTTGTGGTTGCAAAAAATTCAAACATTCAGATAAAAAAAAGCTCGATAAGATATAGACGCTGCAGCCTATCTCATATGCCGCATTTACACATTTGCAATCGCGCCACCCGCAAGACATTCGCGAAACATTAGTCACGTTCCTGCATCGACGCGAGTGACCGTTCTCACATTTCCGCCTCTTGCTGTGAAAAAGACTTCCCGTCTCCATTCTCCCCCCCCCCCGGTGTCATTCGCTCCTTTGACTCGTGCCAGAAAACCGCTCCCGAAGTGAGCGCCACGACTGGCGAGGAGAAACGGCGAGAACACCGTTTACATATCCCCCCCCCCCGCAATTCGATTCGCCGCTATCGCGACCGTGTAAATGCGGTGTTACACTTTCTCATACTTTTATCGCACAGATATTTTCAGTATACACTGGTACCTCGGTACCACATCGTTAAAAGGTTCCAGAAGTCACGACGAGTACCCAACGAATTTTTACTATATTTTTATATAAGCTGATGATAGTGGTGAAGTAGAGAAGGAGTGGAGTTATTGCATCGAAGGGGAGTCTCCTATGATAAAACATCAGGATCGTTCACAGGGACTCTTTTTCTTTTCTGTCCCTTAACACCACCGAACCCTGTTTTAGACTCAGATTCAAGGAATTTCTCTACAGACCTATCAAGAGTAACTTGCTTCTGCCTATGTTTCAAAGTGCCTCTGAAGCGAGACATTGTTTGATCTGACAAGTCCACGTTTCGACTTGACAGAGCTTTGTCACGGTGATACTGTTGAACAAAATTTTCTAATTCAACCCATTTAGAAAACATTTCAGCATGTGTGACGAGCAACCGAAGCATATTTTCCGGTCGAAATGCGACGAGTACCGAATTCGACGAGTACCGAGGTATGGCTGTATATATCAGGGGTTCCCAATCTTTTTTCTACATCGACCCCTTTTAAAAGAATAATTTTCTTAGCCCCCCCCCCCTCACATTTTTCTCTATATTATACAGCATACAACATAATTATAATGCTAATAATTGCACATAAAACACTTAAACATAACAATTTGACTAAGAATATGAAAAAAAATTAGAAAAAGGGGTTCATTAGGTTTATATTTTATTATTTTTGTACGATTTTAATTTTTAATTTCACAAATATAAACAAGATTTCAGAAACACAAATTGTAATTGCACAACATCGGTAAGAGAAAAACGAAACTGCTTCTGATTGGTTGCATCGGTTTGACCCATATGCTGTTTAAGGTCCAGTGGATATCCCCAGTTCTGCCTAGTGTTGGTACACGACTAAAAGCCGTCGGCGGCATTCGAGGCATATACCAAAGCGTCATGACATTCGACTTTAGTTGCGTGGATCACTCCGCCCTATGCAAATCTGTATTTATACATATTAAACGGATATTATTATCTAATAATTACATTCCTAAAAAATTTAATTAAATTTTAAAACAGAAAAATTTATCTGAGACCCCCAATAGATCCCTGGAATACTATAGACCCTTTTTTAACTTCCATCGACCCCTGTGGGGTCCACCTGGACTCCGTTGGGACTCCCTGGTATATATATTTCCCAACCCGACTGCTTCCCCCGATAAAAAAAAAAAATGCCTATATGTGCCAATGCTTCTATAATGTGCCAGATAAAAATCCAGTCGAGAAGGGGTAGGTGATCAAAATATATGCATGCACTGCTGCCGAAAGAAAAATATTACAATCTGACGTACCTAGAATATTAATTAGGGACCAATAACCCAGCGAAAGCGACCTTAATACCGAAACACAATCCAATCACTTAAACAGGATCAAACGAATTAATGCAAGAAGACGTGTAAAGCATAAATCTCGTCTCGCTTCGTGCTTTTGCTGACCTTGACATCGAAATTGACCCCTATGCCTCATAAATCCCATTTCCTTTCACTTTTCATCTCGTCTATCATACCTCCTTTTGTGAACGCTTTAATCCTCTCCTTGGAGCGTCAGAAGCGTTGCTCGTCAAAACAGCGGCTGAACACAAATCCTCGAAATTTTTACTAGATGGAAGGGGAATAATAAAGACCGTAATCCTCTTCCGAGTTCAAGAAAAAAGGAATCGATCATAATCAATCTTTAAACCGAGAGTTTTTAATGTTTCTTTTCATGGCTGCAAAAATTCCGACAAGAGGTGAGACGGTCACGGAAACGATTATAAATTATTCACTTTTATAGCAAGGAAGCGAAATAGACTCCGTTCGAAAATCAAGAGTATCTCCCGTCGCGTCGTTCACTGGAAAACCACTTGTAGCGTTTTGTTAGACGATATTTGTGAATGACGACTACAGATAATAGCGATACAATTTCGTTTTATTTACAGTCCTAAACAGGTCGCACGTTACTATTAGTCCCTCGTGACCACAAAATTCAGCAAAAGACTTCAGATATCACACAATACAGGTGCAATAACAGGCCTACAATAAACACAGAACGGCTCAGCTTTATCTGGAACTTCAGTTGAAATTGAATTTCTGAAGCCGAGTGCGGCGTGCTTATATAACCCTTGGCGACATTTCTGATTGTACCAGAAAGGGAAAATTCCTCAACTCTATAGCCACGCCACCTGCTTGAAAACTGATTGGTTCGCCAAACACGCAAAAAGTCGCCAAATGTAGTAAAATTTCTCGCTAAGCTCGCCACAATTTTCGAAAATTTCGCCAAAGGGTTAAATAATGAAATCTAACGCTCAATGACAGTAAATAAACGGTATTTAAAGCAAAAAATATAAATTAAGAAGGAATAAAGCGCATTTACAAATGTTTTGAATTATTTAAAGTTATTTACAACACATTGATTTTAGTAAATGTGTGGATGTTGTTCTTATTGCTAAGGTCCCTGGGACTCACACTGTTAGGAAATGTAACAGTAGATAAGTTACGGATTCAAATTATTATTAAATCAGGAAACACGAAAGATTCCATTGCGTGATAAAATGTGTATACAGAACCAATAAGCCACCGTTGAAACTGCAAGCACCGCTCCTAGAAAGTTACGATTTAATAGAGAGCAACCATAAAATCGAGGTCATAAAACGCATATTTCACTACTAACTGCAGAAGTAACATCAAGTCGACTACTCTGAAAAAAAAATCCAACAATACTTAACTATTGATGATTTCTTGGCTGTCTGTTTTTACAAAGCTTTTATGTTCTTTCACAGGAAATTTTTTTCCAGTGCGTCAGGCCCTTTGCCTTTCGACATTCTCAAAATACATCGCGAAGGTTGTTGGTTTCATGAAATGGGAAAACCGTATACACGAACCAACAACGACCCCTGGTGTCACATCAATTTAGCATCTGGAGTACTCGTGCTTTCCTCCCACCCTTATAAACCTCATGATGGACTTTCTGACCTACGGTTTTAACATGCCCATACCTGGCGTAGACACTGAGCTATCCACTTACGGCTTTGGGTACTCGAATCAAGCACCCTCGTTACGGAATCTCGACGTGCTAACTTATAGGATGCTCCGAGTACTCTTTTAAAGGAAATTTGTTGATACAGTATCAACCCATGCAGGACGTATCATAAACGTACTTTATACAATGTTAGTTTGTTATGTAGCTAACGTAATTTAGTTTTTAAAGAGGAAGACTTTATGCTCATAGAAAGAGATGAAAATAACAATGAAATCAGAGGGAGTGTTAAATAATTCCATGATAACATTTTTTTTTTTTAATTTCAGAAATTTATACCTTAATTTTGGGCATCGGCAAAACAAGGATATCAGGTATCTATTAGTAGATTCATGTACACTTTGAAAAAAAAACCCATTTTTTTACAAGGGATAATATTCCGATGAATGACACAGCTTTCAGTGTAACAGGTTTTATGTACTTCTAAAGTTAAGTGTTGCAGAAACTACAGCATATATGAAAAGAAAAGACAAAACCTTTGTGCTCGAGTAATAAACAGGAAATCCAACGTAAATAAAGCATAAATAGCAGTAAGGTGCAATTTTGCATACGGCCGTTTCGAAGCTGCCACTAAGTTCTTTGCACTGATGAAGAAGCTCCTTTGCAGCGGCTTTGTTTTCGGCTTTTGAGCTGCCACTAAGTTCTTTGCACTGATGAAGAAGCTCCTTTGCAGCTTCGAAACGGCCGTATGCAAAATTACACCTTACTGCTATTTGTGCTTTATTTACGTTGGATTTCCTGTTTATACAGCATATATGTGCTTAAGGTTGCTGGGTAAAAGCCGTATTGGATCCACACAGCTCAATGTTAATGTGTAAAGAAAATTTGTCCAATGATTGCGACTTGGTTTCAAAGATTTTTTTTAAATTTTTGTTCCGCAATAGAGATCCATCTTTAACAGAAATGAAATTATACTTTTAAATTTGAATCATCCTAGGAAAAAAATGTGGAAAACTGTGTTTTGAGTGCACAGTTCCTTTGGTGGAAGAAATTTCGAAAGTGAATAAGGTAGTAAGGTAAAAAAAAATTCTCTCTCTATTACGAAGTAAAGTTTTCTTTAAAAAAATTTTTATATTCAAGTCGACAATCATGGAAGAAAAAATTTCTCTATGAGTTAACATTGAACTGAGCGAATCCAGTAGTCTTAAGCCATTGTGAGCAAAAGCAACGAAAATTTAAGCTGAAATTTTACGGAAAAAAAAGGTTCATGAAAAATAAAAAATCGGGCAGAATGTCAAAGGAGCATAATTTTTCGTACCGTTCCGAAAGTCGGCTGTTACAAGAAAATATCCCACTGACATAAATATTTTTATTCCTTTCTTAACGATTTTTATTGACACCCCAGACCTAGAGCGCGCGCACGAGATGTGTGTGTAGGGTGTGGTTTCTCAGCGTCTTCATTTCCATAAAGCCGCTTTCAGATCTTGTTATCAGGTGAAACTATCGAAATTCCACTCCTCCTAACAAAGTTAATTAAAGACGCTGTGCGCGAGAGAAAATTTACCATCGAGATCGGAGGAATCAGATTAGGACACGGGATCCTGAAAGCGCGTGCTTGTTTTATGCATAGTACTCGCATTTCTGTTTATATCTTGTCCCAGAAATTTCGAAATCTAATGAACTGTAAGATGAGGCTCGGCGATAGTTGGGTCGGGATTCTTGAGGTTTGAGTCAGTAAACAGTCTCCAGTTTCGCGGGTTTTTGATTTTTGTTCAACATTCTTTTAGATGGGTGATGGGAAAGCGAGCTGTTGCACAAGAAGCAGCATTCAATACGTCTTGGGTGTGATTTGAGTCTTGGTATCATTTTTCAGCTTCACAAAGAGAAATGTCAGCCTGCCACTTCATTTTCGCCTGTACAGTAGTCAAGACATTTCTACAAAGTCCCATTCTTCGAACAACCATACGTCTTCCTGTCCTTTCCTCTACGGTCACTAACTAATCAGAAAATTTATCATGGATCTGAAGATAAACGTAGACAATAGAAACATCACAGTATAAAATGGATCTGAGCAATGAAAAAGTGGACAACCAAGTTTAAAAAAAGTGAAGATTGCAAACTTATGCTCTACTATATATGCGTTTGACGCCCGGTGGCGTAGTGGTTAAAAGCGTCAAGCTGCCAATCCCAAGGTCCAGGGTTTGAACCTGCAACTGTGCAACGTCGACTCAGCCTTTCATTCCTTGAGTGGGTCGATAAAATGAGGACCAAGCATGCTTGGGAACTAAACTCTGGGGGTCCCACGTCAGGTGTGACCACCTGATTGAGACATATGTTGTATGGCACCCCAAGCCCACGGTCTAGAAAACGGAGAGGTGTATCGCCGGCCTTGGTCCACAGCGGACTGTTGCGCCACGAGTTTAGTTTTAGTTAGTTTATATATGCGTTTATAACTTAGGCACATTTTTTATATAAATAAATTAATGAAATTTTATAGGCATAGCCACAATAGCTCTATAATTCAGGGTAAATGAACATTTTCTATCGTTGATTTTCGGGTGACTGCGACTCCTTTGGTAAAGGTACCCGACTAGGCACCTTAGCGAAGTCGTCAGAATTGTACTGTTACCTACTCGATGGACTACTGGATACCACGTTGCTTAGTAGAAAACGAGGTTTTAGAGTTAATTGAAAGGAAAAAAGTAACTCAGCAAATTTGATCACCTTTGCATACCGGTTCTGTCAGTTTCTCGCAGTGGGACCTATTAGATTAACTGGACACGTCTTTCTTGACATGCAAGTACATCGTATTTATTGTTTTTTTTTAAACCCAAATCCGTATCCCGTATCACAAGACTGTTCAAATGGACTCTGTTTATCCAATTGTTAATAGTTCTTAAACCTTATCGGGGAAGACGTCTGCATCATATATTGGCAGTGTAAAGGGCGAGTTTTTCTTTATATCTGTCTTTTTGTCCGTGGTCAAACTTTATGCATCACTCCGTGATAGGCAGGAGTCAATGCACTTATGTTTAAGTGCTTTTGCGATTAAAAAAAAATTACACAATGCAACTTAACGCTTGGTAATGAATTAAAGCTAGACGTATACGAAACGCTTTGATCTACAGAATACATTAAATTTTATCAGTTATCTAAGTTTACACGCTGAAATTATTTCCTAGCTTAAGAGCTTCCATGCGATGCGTACAGTAGAAGTTCAAAAATCCGGATACCAGGAATTCGAGCAACAGATAGTCCTGTTTTAACACAGAACCTTTATTCTCTCCTCTCAAAGCATCGTAGTTTCTGACCGAACAAATGAGAATTTCACAGCTGAATTTCCGGAGCATAACGAGCAAGTTGAAAAAGATTTATTTTGGTCTACGACACAAAAATACATTGAATGATTGTTAACATTATGTGACAGACATTATGAGACAGAATATTATGAGTCTTCAAAGTGTCATATATGCTCTAATGTTACTTCATAATTTTATCTCGAAGGAATTCCTAAGTAGTGAAAGTTGATATACGAAAGAATTTAAAGAAATCAACGGAAACATCTAACAACGCAGCAGATGTAACAGATATGGTGGAAAAGAATAAATATTTCTTTCTTTATCAATCACTGGATATTATACGAAGAGGCTCGGTAAACATACTGAAAACTAACTTCTGTTTTTCTTTGCATAAGGAATAATATTTTTAAATTGTAAACTTTTACACAAAATTTTCAAGTATTGCATGTTCAGCTTTCATGTCTACATCTTTCCTCTACATCATCCACCATTGAAGTAATTTATCTTCAAAATTTATCTTCGTTTGTTTTTATTAATGAACTGTATATTTACTATGGAATAAATTATCGAAATTTTTCTGGCCACGTGTTCTATATTCTACCCTGAATTTCAACGTTAACGTTAATGTCCTATACTCCGCGAAATTTGCAATTTGCAATTGACCCAACGTATGTCCGAATAATCTAGATAATTTCAAAAATTCCCCAAAATGGGCTTTTGAGACGAAAAGAAGTCCATTAAAATAAGTTATTCAAATATTTTCGGTTGTTGATTCTTGTTGAACGAGACGGAACATCGATCGCAATCTGAAATTCACACTTGGTCGAAGAAAAAGAAGAAAATAAGATAATTCATACGATTCTAGATGATACTTGAAAAATAAGAAAATAAGATAATTCGTTTGAGATTCGATGATACGTTCACGGAAAGATTGTTACAGCTGTTCAATCGGGTCTATAAATCTTTTGCTCTGCATCGAGAGGAGCGATAAGAAATCCCCGTGTCTTTTATCAAAGGGATTTGTAAACACTGAATCACACTAAGTGCGTAATGCAACAAACAGTCTGTGACACATGCGCTTATATATTTTTCTCGCAACGCTTTAATCCGCACTTTCTCGATCTTTCTCTCATAATAAAGCTATGTTATTTCAGTCAAGCTCAATGATTGAAAATCTTATGAGACAGCCCTCGGAACGGATGCATGCCAATTTACGGCATTGGGTTTGAAATGCTGAGGCGACGAGATGGCCATTTTTGGACGATTAACGCAAATACAGAATGGTTTCGTCTCATACTTTACCAGAAAATTCTTATTAGTTTTCTTTCTTTTTCTCTTGCGTGACATATCGCGCGAAAGTTTTATATTTTTAATTCGTTTCTTTAAAGGAGCTTCAGGCATGAGTGTAAAAAAGAAAAAGACAAACTATGCTTTTAGAAATCTTTAACTTTCTTTATCATATGCTTAGTATATGTTATTTTTCTCCATCCCGCCTAAAATATTTCATTGAAAAAATGTTTGGTCCAAATTCATAAAAAAAGTTGTTAAACCACATTTTTCTCTTATTGATATTTCAATAACTCTAAGCGGTTAGAAATTGCTTAACAGAAATCAACGACGTTCCGCGAAAATATACCTTAAAAACATAAAACTAACTTAAGTGATGACATAAACTTTCATATATTTTCATCTGATATAAGTCCAGTTGAAAAGTGACCACTGATCTAAATCCTCTCTGATTATGTGCAGTTCAGTTTTCACAATTCTCAGTAAACTTCAAGAATTTTTTTTAAACTACACAATACTGAAATTATTTTTTCTCATCAAATTTCTGAATATAAAAATTATTGTATATAAAAGTTTAAACAATTTGAAATTTTGTTAAAAAAGTTTAAATCCAAATTTCAAAGAAGGTTCATTGATTTATTTATCTGTTGAACCAGTGGAGTAACTTTTAACCGTTCGTGCTTATCAGGGGTTACAAAATAATCTGTCTTTTACCTTCAGAGTTTATAAAAACTTTATAAAAATTTTAATCACTTTGAAAGAAAAAAATAGACTTTTTCTCTGGAAAGTTTTAGTTTCAGGGAAAATATTTTTCAGAGTTTCTAGAAAGACAAATGAAAACTGAACGCAGTCTTAAATATCATAGTTAAACCTTGCAAGCAAATTCATACTTTTAAAGTAAATATATCATGAAAAATTATATTCCAAGATAAACTGGCTTACAGCACAAATATAAAGCAGCGTACGAATTTTCGGTATGGCATAAAACTTTACATTCGACTTTGTAACCTTCGTAGAAAGACACGTTTTTTAAAAATTATTCTAAAAATTACGTAGTACGTTTTAAACAAATTTGGTTCATATTTTATTTTAATTAAAATCATAAACACCGATTATGTGTTAATATGGTTAATATAACTAAACATGAGTCGCTAAAGACAGCATATAGCTTAGAAGTTTAATTAACATGGCATGAAGACGTCATACCTAAAGACATTCCTCTCGTGTGCTCTGTTGTCACCCCAGAAAACAAAAACATGCAATTTTCGAGAACTTTGGAACCTAAGACACCCTGAAAAATTTCACGTCGCTAGCACCAGGTTTCAGGACAGGCCTTTTGCATGTCTAGCCGTTATTACAAAGCTCACTTTGCTCCTTCTAGACCCACAGACATTCCACGTTCATTGTCCGTCAAAACGTCGTCTTTCTATCATGAATTTTTTAGCACTGCCTTAGCCACACACTTCAGCGATTTTACACCAGTGACATTTGCTTGTCAGACCGCTTGCACGGAGAGATCTGGTGCTCTTAATAATTTCATTTAGGAGAGTAGTTTTCTGTGAACCGGCAAATGTTTCCATTTTTACTGTTGAAAGATGATGATAAAATGATTAATGCTCTGAAAAATTCCCTTGGGCAAACACAGAACAACAGCACTGCAAACCAGTAAGCATTTCTTTTTTCATCTTGAAACAGGGAAATATGCCTATCTATCAACAAATGCCCCCCAAAAAACTGATAGATACTCTAAAAGCGACCGATTCGCTTTACAAAATCTTATTTGACAGCTAATACGAGCGTATAGCTATAAATATTTGTTCTTTCTCTGAGACGATGTGGAAATACCCCCCTTTTTTTACAAGATTACGAATAAATGTGAGGGGTTTTTCCCCATCTATCTCCGAGAATTTTAGAGCGTTGTATTTATGATGCGGGCGACATGTCAGATTCAATGTTTCAAGCGTCTCTTCACCATGAGTCACGAGAAATCATTTTGAATCTTTGCCATCATTTTCCTTATGTATGAGAGGACAATAAGTTTTTTTAACCCCCTAGAAAAAAATTTCGAGAATGCCCCGAATTGTATGCACAAAACTCACTCCTTAAAGGACGTAAGGATGTCTTTGTGGCAGAAGAAAAGTAATGCTAACAAAAAAATTCCTGGCCTCAAGTGAAATACATAGCTAAAAACGTAAGACACTCCAAGAGTGGATTGTAGCCGCACATCTCGAAAGAACAAGTTGAGTAATAAAATAGATTGTTCAAAAGAATTACCAACATGCCTCATAAACATAGTACTATGTAATAACTTTTTCCAGAAGAAAAATGGATAATGCATTTGTCTTACTGTTTAAATTAAACCCTATTCACTTTACTATTTAATTAAACCATTTTGTCCGTTATTCAAAAGTGGCAGACACTTTTATCTGTCGACATTCACCCAATCTACACCTCAAAATTATTGGTTGCTTATAATGACTGCACCGTATAGGGGTATAGGCGAACCAACATCACACCCTCCTGTCATTTGAATTTTGATAGAGTCCCCTCCCCAGGGGCTATATCTGAGGGGATCGTACCTTCTCCCATACTTGCAAACCCCATAGAGGGATTTGCAAGTGGGGAACATCAAAGACAATGACTTTCTCGGACAATTTTTTTCCCTCGCTACAATCTCCCACCCCCTCGGAGTAAACAAAAGGGGCGTCCAGGCCCCGCGGCGCCTTGCTCGCAAGAATAGGGTCGGTCACAAGTGTCGGAGGCGCCGGCTCTAGAGCCCCGAATAATCGAGAACAAGCCGGGGGGAGGGGAAGCGATACTCTGTATGCCATACTTGGCGTATTAGAGCTGGAAAACTATAAAAGTTGATAGAGTGAGAGCGCGATACGATATCTCCTTATCCTCCTCGACACAATAAAACTTAGGCTAAATCCATCTGCCATATATTAGGGATTATTCTGGAAATAAATCCCTTATTTTTATCGTCGCAGTAAATGCGCGTTTGTACATTCACACATGTAGCTCCAAATACCCCCTGGACGCTTAGTCCACTTCGTACGTCAGATTCGTTATTTTTTTTCCTTTTATTATTAGTTAATCCAAATCTGAAGCTTTGCTATTCTTGCAGTGGGTCAACAAGAGGAAGGGTCATAGCACATTTCAAAGGTATTTTTTTATTTGAAGAAGAAAAATAACTCCAATGATACAGTAATAAATGCTGTTACTTATATTTAACTCTCCTACACTACCAATCGCACAAACATATTATTTCTGGTAAAAAACGCAATACGGCAGACGAGGGGCTCCAACAGCAGCCAGGTTTTGTCTTCTAAAGCGATCCTAGGCCTCACATGGTGGACGAGACACTTGATTTCCGATTGATAGTTAAACTTGATGTTCCTCTTGGGAGCTAAGGCCATTTTCTGGATTCAGAGCATTTATACGCTGGAATTTTGCAGTAGAATGACCTTGGTTTAAAATATTTAACTAATTGGGAAAAATTTTCGTTAAGCATCGGCGAGCTATTTAAGAATATTAAAGTTATTAATTGATAAGCATATTTATATTAATAGATCCGCGCAAAAGTAGTTGGACAAAAAGTTCAATAAAAACAAACATACGCAAATATAAAAAAAAGTACCAATTTAAAAAAACAATTATAAAGTAATTTTTAAAAATTCAGTATATCCATGTGTAGAACTCTTTCCTAGATTTTTCTGGCTAAATATATACAAATCCAAACATCCCACAATAATTACGTCTCCCGCAATTTACAATGAAAAATATGGTACCTCGGGCTATGTACCGCTTTATGCATTTCTCAAATACTATTTCCGCATGTTACACACGTTAGTTCAAATCTTAAGCCCCAAAATGGCACTCCTCTTAGGTGTAAATAAAAAAGAACCGCAAAAAAGGGGAAACTACTAAAGTTAAGCTCTAAAATCTTAAATAAATCAAAATAATTTGCGATAAATTTCCGGAGCATTACTGTTTTCCTTTATCAATCACGTGAAACGAATAACTTAACATCCCAAATCCTAACTTGTTAACTTTTATTGCTCTTTGTAAATTCTAAGCAAAAACCTCATCACATGTTTCGTGTTAAACGAAATTAATCATGTCGATGAGTTTTGGTATTCAAGATCACAAGGACGGTCATCGCTTGCTGCTTGAGGGCTAAATTAGAACGAAAAGCTTCAGATTAATATATGTATAAAACAGACCATTTGATAGAACCGTTTACAATTCACCTAAGGGAGTAATGCAGTGATGTATAATCTCGACATGGATTTTAAATCTCTAGTGAACAAGGATAACACTGCTCCTTAAAAATAAAAAGATTAAGGAATAATACAAAGAGGGAATATTCATAAACGCTAACTTTAATTATGTTGTCTCTTCTGGATGTAGCCGTGTAACATAATAATGAAAAGGGATATTTTTCTTTTAAAAATTCTTCTGTTAGTTCCTGTGCGTAGTAAAATATTCATTAAAATTGTTTATTTATATTTTAATGGTATTAATGGATTAATCGCTGGACTGGTTAACTATATCAACGAAAACTACATATATCATGCTATCAAACTAAACTTTGAAATTGTTTCACATTAAATAACTGGCCTAAGGCTGGTCATTGGATATCTCTGACACTCTTATCATAAAAAACAAAGTTCCTCACTGTTTTAACAGATAAAAATATAATTGTATAGAATAAATAGTTGTAAGAGGGCATTAGGGAATTTATAATAAACCATTATTGCATATCATTCAAGTAAAGTTCTCTCAAACGATCTGAATAAGAGAGAAAGAGAGAGAGAGAGAGAATCTAACATAAAACATTTCTTTATTACATGACTTAAATCAAGTTTTGAAATTATTTTAAAAAATCTAATTTTATTTTTAAGAACATGCAAATATTTCTTTTGCAAAGTCTGAGTTATCAAAAGTCTCTTTTGCCTAATGTATTTCTAATCTAAAATCAAGTAGGTTACAACGATATCAATAAGAGATATGAAGATTGACTCTTTCGATATCCATAAGTCAAAAGTTGCAACGTAAAGCAATCATTCCTAAGCAATGAAAAACTGCGGTTTCCCGACTCATTATCAATAAAATTTCGACACTTCCCTTAAAGTCAGATTTCAGGAGTTGTACTTTAGACAAGATTAGAGGAAATATCTCCCCAGAAGACTTTTTGCAAGATATTGCGATATAAGAGTTTTAAACAGACCGTGACCTTCTGTTTAAATCCGTCTCAATAAATGGACTTTCTTTCTCTTTACCTATCCACTGACATATGTAGTGTGTGTGTGTGTGTGTGTGTGTGTGTGTGTGTGTACATATGTGTGTACATGTGTATGTATATATATATATATATATATATATATATATATATATTATGTATGTATATGGGGCCTGTGGCGGCCTTGTGATAGTCTTGCGCTGTCTTTTGGTGCTCGGATCGAATTCCGGCGTCGCACCACTAAAATGCCTCCGTTTGTGTTGTCCCTTCATAGGGGGTAATGCTGGTCCGCCTATATGGTGGCCCTATAATAAAATGGCCAGCCAAATTGCGGTGTATTACAGGTGAATGTCTTCATGACAAGTGCCTCCGCATTGGTTTAAAATATATATATACATACATACATACATACATACATATATATATATATATATATATATGTGTGTGTGTGTGTGTGTGTGTGTGTGTGTGTATAATATAGTAATCCACAAAGTATATTAGTGACGATATGAATAAAGCTACTTTGCTCATTGTGGGCATGCATACAAAAAGATCCTAAACGTGGCATAATTTAAGAGAATTCAGTTATATACAACAGTGTCGTACGGTGTAACTACTGTAAACGAACAGAAATAAGGAAAGTTTCATTCACTTATAAATAAGCAAAAGTATTGCTTCTTTTTCCTACTTTTTTAAATATATCACATTAGTAATGTTTCCTGCGAGACGATTGAAATCTTTGTGTGTCTAGATTTCAATTGGGGTATTTCATCAGAAGCAAAGAGTTTTTTTGTCATTTCCCCAAGATGCAGTTACTACGATGATACATGGGTAGATGAAACTCTCATATTTATTCCAGTGTCAAGAACATTAGGCTCCGTAGTCTTTGATTCAATTTTTAACGCATACATACGTCATTTAATTGGTACAGTCAGTCCTTCTTACAGTGTAATGCTGGCACAACAGATATGACACAATAAAATACTAACACTAAATTCATATCATAGTTTTGTAAAGTTCAGCTTCTATGTATACTTTTTTTAAGCTAGTTATGTGTAAACTAATTTATAATTATAAATAAATAACTTTTAAATGCTGTTAAAAAATTAACGTGAACATATAAATAGATTTTATTGACGTAATATTGGGTATAAAATAATGTAAAGAATTTAGGGTCGCATTTCTTTGCAGTTTCTTCTTATTTAATCTTGAAGAGGCAACGAATGTCTGCGTTAGAGGTAAGACTTTGGTGAGGACATACGAACACACCTTTAGGCATATCGCGAGGAAACACTCGAAAGAAGTGACGTGATAGTCAACATCGTAATCGCCAATATCAGCTCATGCTATTTGTCTAAGATGAAAAATTTATGCAGGTTACGTTTTTCAACATATCTGCGGTACTGAAATATCGCTTCCCTTTTTCCACCCTTAATACGAATGCAATTGCATCATGTATGAACAACTCTGTGATTTTTTTTTTTTTTTATATATTTTACTCAGAGGGAATTCAAGAGTTTCATAAGGGATAGTATCAAATAGTTTCAGTCTCGTACACTTAAGACTGCCGTGTTCTAACCCTATTGGACTCGCTCACATTAATTGTAACCTATTCAGAAAATGTGTCCAAGGATTGAAGACTTGGATTTAAAGATTTTTTTAAATTCTACTTCGTAATAGAGAAATAAATGTTACACCTTGGGGCAGCTTTTACTTTTTTAATGTAAATGGTATTTTAAATTTAAATTATTCGGGGAAAAATCTGGTATAGTGTGTTTTAAACGCTCCTAAATTCCTTTGGTGGACGAAATTGATAAAATGAATCCTGTTGTAAGGTGCAGAAAAGTTTAGGCTCTCTGAAAATATCCTTTTGATTGGATTGTCAGCATCTATGTAGCTGTAAATAGTAGACAAACTTTCTCCGTAGGTTAACGTTGCCGTGAACTAATTTAATATTTTTAGTACACAGCAGCTTTAATACGAACGAAACAACGCAATCGTGACTGAATTTGCATGAGATAATCCTCCTCCATACGGTATTTTTAAATGCATACCGATAACAGCAAAAGTCAAATTAAAATGTTTTATGTAACAAGACAGTAAACACAATATTTTTTATTGAGCATAAACAGTGAAAAAAATAATAATTAGCAGCAAATTAAATAGACTTAATGAAATTTTACTTTTTAGGGAAGTCAAATAAAAATATTTTTCAATTTGACGAAGACGTTATATAAAATCCTTTTGAGATATTATTTCATATGTAGAAAATTTTTTTATAACTATTTACCAAAATACAAATAATATCATAAAAACTGTGCATATACGACTATGATTTATACATAAAATTCTGCGATATTTTAAAATGGCTCTTCAATAGAAAATTTACAAACTTAAAAGTAGGACAACTTATCAGTAAACTTTGAAATTTGTATTCTAACGAAAAATATTTGGCATCATTCAGTGCAGTCACCAGGCAGAAATAGAGTAGAAATAATATGGAATTTCTTTTCCAAGCAATGGAATAGCAGCGTAGTAAAGAATTCGCAAGAAATAAATGTTTATGAAAATATCCAAGCACACTTCTTTTTTCTTACAGTGAACGAGCAAATTTAAATATCTAAATGAGTATGTATATTTGGAGTTTGAATTTCTTCCATACATGTTTTTCAAAAGGCGAGCAAACCTTCCAATAGTACAAAATTTTGGGAATCATATTTACTCTATGTTTCTGCTAGGTAAAATTTTTAGGAGTACACTGAGATTAATCTGTTATCAGTTTAACAGAACGTTTTTGATTAGTGGGAGTACTATGGCTATAAAATTTTTTTACTGTGGATTTAAAGTCTTTTTAGATTCCGGACACGGTATTTTTAGTTTAGAAATATATCGAAAGTTTTGTTTCAGCTTTTGATTTCGACGCATTTTCCAACACGTACCGGGTGAGCCAAAAGTTCGTAAAACTTTAAAAATTCATAAAAAAGGAAGAAATTATGATAAAGAAGTGAAATTTGCAAGAAAAGGCTCACAAGGAAGTTGGATTTTTTTAGCAGCAAAACAAAAAATAAAAACAGTCACTGGTAGAGTCACTGGTCCAGCTTTGCGAGCACTGCTACTCCCCGTGGACGATTCCACCGCCATATTATTCATAACGGTTTCCACCGCAGTAATGCGGCCCTTCGCCAACGAGGGTCTTCCACTTAGTGGCCGATCCTCCAAATGTTCGTGTATCACGGTCTTTTATTGCAAGATTGATTTGCATAATTCTGCTGAATCTCTCGCATGTCAGCGCCATCTACCGGTGACTTTTTTAACTTCTTAACTTTTTAAGCTTTTTAAAAAACTTTTAAAACTCTTTTTGACAGCTAAAAAAAATCCGACTCCCTTGTGAGCCCTTTCTTACAAACCGTACTTCTTTATCATAATTTCTTCCTTTTTAATGAATTTTTAAAGTTTTTACGAACTTTTGGCTCATTCTATATATCACTGGTAAAAGCAGAATTTTTTAAGCTTAATATCTGTGTTGTTTGCTGTGCAAAGGGTGTTAAGTCCAACATGGACTAAAATGTGTTATCAAACCCCGCATGTTTGAAACATCAAGGGCTACTGCAGGGTACAGGTAGCTAAGTCCAATACCACTCCTAAATATTTTTATTCATCAGGGAAAATATGTGATATGTGAAACAAAACACAAACATGCTAGTGTCAAAGGGATTATGTCCCAATCAAGAACTTAACACTCTTTATTCAACAAAAATAAAATTGGAAAAAATTTACTTAAAAAATATATTAAGCATTAAACTGTACAAAAGCCGTTTTTTTTTTCAATCCCGCTTTTCTTAAAACTACGATTTTGGCCTTGACACTCTTTACACTGCAAACACAGATATAATTCTTACAAACTGCTAATAGGCTATTCCTTTTCTAAAAATTCAGAATCAGTTGTAGCCTGGCGACAACTTTCCCTAGGCCATTAGAAGGGATATCCTCCGTGGTAACTCTCCCGTCGGAATGCCGCATGATGTCTCAAGTATCAAATCTATATTTCCCCTCACCAGGAAGTTCCATCTCATCAGAAACGGCCATATATCCTCGTTTCCCACCCCCTAACGGGACTGCTCCGAAAATATAATACGGGGTACTCGTTCCGAATATATCATCTCGAGAGAAAGAGAACCGTCGAAGCTTCGACAAAGTGAAGGGAAAATCCTGGGCACCCTTCTTTCACTCTATGCTTCGAAAGAACATTAAGGACGCGATAGATTATACCGTTTTGATTTCCACGAAACATTCAGTTTATTTTAAATTCATTTCAGAGTATCGCGTTAACCCTCATTTCTTGTAAGTGAAGAAATAAATTACCCTAAATATTCAATATAAGTTCCTGTTCTCAACAAAATCTCACAATAGAATCTTTTTATGTAAATATGTAGCATACAAACTAATAGTTATTTTAAAAATACATTCTAAAATGTGGCACGGTTCTAAAATTGAATTAGAAGAGAATTAACTGCTCAAGGGATTTTCCCGTATGAGGCACGGGCAGACGAATTGCGCGATGCTCGATTTTCCGGTGACAGACACGGTTTATCGCGCGTTTCCTATATTGTTTTGCCTGTATAAAACATTTTGCACTATTCAATATGCTTTAGTTAATATTTTTACCAATAGGTGAAAGCAGCCATCCACTGTCGGCAAATCCTTCTCAGGCCTTTTTATTGGCTCTTGAAGCGGCGTGATGATTTTCTGCAATGTATCTAAAATTGTTCTTTTCGCACGTGTTTTTTTTTTTTTTTTTAAGTTCTTCCGGTGATATATTATTCTGTTCTTTTAAATTTTGAAATGGTTGTATTGTTCCTACAGTTTTATACTAATTTGACTGAGTTTTGCTGCTTTTTACGTATTTTTTCCCGAAATGTCGAAACTGTCAGTTTCGTGCTTCACCCACACCTAAAATGATTGATTACAATTTTGATTCCAAAATGTCTCAGGATAATTCTGAAATGCCTTAGAATTATTCAGAATCATTTGATGAAATGTCTAGTTCCGAAGATGCTGACATAACTTCTGCGACAGTTATTACGGCGATGGATGCCGGATATGTCCATCCTGCACCACCAAGGTTTCCTTATCTGGATAGCCAAAATAAATAAATATAGACACCGATGGCTCCCTCGGAATATTTTATATGGTGAGAACTTTTTCATAATCGTCTAATTGACCACAAATTTTTCGAAACAAATCGCTATATCTATGGTGCCCGGTATAAAGGCCTTAAGTCAAAAACAGTGATTTCAGTATATCATTGTTTTTTACTTAACCCCCTTATATAAGCCAAGTTACTGGCTTTTATACCAGTCGCAGAAATATAATTTCGACTTGAGTCTTTTGTACAAAGAAATGTACTTTTGTATACAAAACTGACAGACTTAAGCCGTTTATACAAGTCAGAAGATTTTTTTTATCAATACTAACAAATATTTAAAAATTACTTTTTTTATTCAAGCCCTTTATACCGGACACCATAGATATAGAAATTACTATTTGAAACAGGGCTTGACGTAGCCTAGTGGTTGCGCGTCGGCTTTCGGTGCTGAGGATGCTCGGATCGATTCCCGACATGCGAAATTAAATACCTCCGTGTCTAGGCCGGGTATGGACGCGTTAAATCCGTAGACCGGAAAGCCCCTCTATGAGATCAGAGAAGGTGGGAGAGGGTGCGATCCCCACAGATGTCACCCATGTAAATGCTTGGTCAAAATTGAGGTGGCACCTGGCTAAATCGGACTCTTGACCCTTGTCGTGCCATTATAAAACCGAAGCCTCAGCCAGTTAGCCTATATGGACTTGGTCTGGAATACGATCCCGGACAGAGGGCATTAGAAACAACAACAAAAACACTATTTGAAACAATCCATCACGAAGGCCCTCCCAGTGCCCTCGCAGATTTTAGAAATCCCCAACTCGAGAAGAAATGCATGTTTTTTCTCTCTCTCTCATAATTAGTGAACATATTTTTTTTTAATTCATAATCAGTAGAAACAAATAGCAATATATCTCCAGGTAGCTTTTCATGCAAATATTTATCTGTTGACATAAGCGCACTCAAAGAGCAAGCTTGAAGTTAAATATACTTGGGCAAAATGCATAGACAAAAAAATTGGACATTTTTTTGGGACGCAGACATGTAAAATAATGGATTTGTTAAGCGGTTAAAATAACCTGCTTCTTCATGACAAGTTCCAAAACAAGAAAATAATACTGGGAATGATTTCGTCGTAAGAAAATAAATACGTTGCCTCTTCGTAATACAAAAGGCCGTTGGGAAAAAAAATCATGGTTCAAACAGAAGGTAAATGAAAGAACCTCACAGAGAGGGAGAAAAGAAAAATTAAAGTCAAGAAAGTAAACAAAGAAAGACATAAAATAACTAAAAGTAAAATAACAAAATGACAGAAAATTGAGACTGGTAAATTTGCATACTAATCGCAGACTATTCGCAAACTGATTCTACAAAAGTGGAATTCATTAAAATTACATTTCATTATTACTATTGGGAAGATTAAAATAAAGGATAGACCGAGGGAGGAAAGAAATATATGAAATATAAATACATATCTTGAAATTAATAATGCAAAAATTTACTGAGTAGTTAATATATATGCTGAAATAGGATCGTTTCAGATTTACTAGCATGCTATTTTCAACATTTTGAACACTAAGCTTATTTTTCTTCTTTTTTTATTGTTCGAAAGATGTATATACTTTGAAATTTTGCTTTTAAACGTACAAATGGGGATATTTTAATTCACCATCACTATTTCAATAAATTTAAAAATATATCTCTTTGCTGTACCTATCTGAGAATTAAAATTATCAGATTTCCAATAACTTAAATATACGCTAGTCTAAAATGAAATATTTAACGTAAATATTTCAAAAATGTCACTAAAATTGGCGTTAATATGCATTTACTGAAAAAGGAAGCATCGCATGCATCATCAATCTGAGGTTGAAAATAGTAAAAAAAAACCAGAAAAATGAGTAAATAAATTTAAAACGAGTAAAACAGTCATGCATAAGGGAATGAGTCAAAGGCCTTTTTAAATCGTCACCTTTCAGGCGTATCTAGACGTGAAATCTCAGTATTCAAGCATTACATAAGGCGTAGGATGAAAAACTGTTATTTTCGTAATAGAAATTTTTATTTAACTCAATGTTTATATAAATGCGAATTTTTAATCGTAGTTTCACTGGCGTGAATATACAAATACCTCTTTAAGCAATCCGTAAACAGTTAAGCAAGTGGGGTATTTTTAAACTGGAAATGATACATTACTTATTCTGTTAATAATTACACATTTTTATAATGTATCAAATAAGAGCTAACCAAAATAATACCTTGCTTACGATGACTGGACTTACATTACGCAGAAAAACATTCTTTTACAGAGCGGGTCTCCAGGAAAAAGACATTCGTGAAAGGATAAAATTGACTATTTGTAAGGAATAGATAAAATATATTTAGCCCCGATGATTTGAAATTGACGCACAGTACGATATTTAACAATAGTCTAAAAATAGCATACCGTAAAATCTTGACTATAATACGCACACGTGTATAATACACATGCTTGATTTTGCATGCTTGATTTTCGGAAAAAATTAAAATTCGACTATAATACGCATCCATAACTTTTCAATATTTTATTTAAAAATTGCACAAATATTTATTAACATAAATAAAATTTGTAATAAAAATAAACGAAAACGTCAAATTCGGAAGAAAAAAAATTAAATTTTTAATTCAAAACAAGCAATACCGTGAAATTATCAGTCTTAATCACTTTCACTAGAATACAGCTCATCTATTTTTTGTCATTTATTCAATGTTTAAAACTACGTTTTTTTTTGTACACGAGTACAATACGCACCCTCATTTTTGCGGAATAAAATGGGGAAAAAAAGTGCGTATTATACTCAATATTTTACGGTGTTCATCTCTCTGTCGCGCACTGTAATCTGCGTTGTGATGCACTTACTATTGGACACCACACTTGTCGAAATCCAACTTCTGCCCTGGTGCCACCCTTATTTACGCCGAACACCCACAGGGGCGGTCTGATGTACTAGAAATGCTCCTCTTACCTTTACAGACCCCAAGAAGGGATTTTTCCGGCCTATAGATTAAAAGCGACCATACCCGGCGTAGACACGAGAGTATTTAGTGGCGTTTGTCGGTGCTCGAATCGAGCACCCTCAGTACCGATTCCCAACGCACTAACCGCTATACTGCTTGGGGCGAAGTGCGCTGATAGAAATACTACTTAACTGTACTATATCACATTCTATTGACATTTTTAACGTGTCTGCACGTTTAGTATGGCATTGGTATAAAATATCAGACAATAAATTAATACTTCTGCCAGAGTGAAATCATAAGGTATTTAAAGCAAATAATGTTATGTTTGAAATTTCCCCATTTTTATGTACACAGAGAAAAAAAAGTCGTTCGGTGAACCCACTTCTCCGAGTTCAAATCCACTGCACAGGGGAACTCGCTTTTGGTGAGTCGTACAACCCATGTGGGAAAGTGGGTTCTAGAACCCAGATCGCAAGCGGGTTGATTTACTCGCCACCAACACATTAAAATGGTTATACGACGCACTTTAAAGTGTGTCGAAAATCACACCAACATGAGAAGACAGACTCTTCTTTAGAGTTCAATATCTTACTTTATTTCGGGTTATAAAACCCATGTGTAATGAGTTCTTTTAAGTAAATGAGTTTACGCTAAAGTACTCGAAAGGTTGACTATTTTCTCCCGTAATTCATTATTCATAATTATATGTATTTATTATCTCAATTCGCTCATATTCTTTCTCATGAAAAGAAAAAGAAACCCTGCGCTATACTCTCATATGTGAAATATAATTGGCATTAAAATTTAAGGATATTTTTTCAAACTCTCTTAAAAACAAAGCTAAATATCTGTTATAAAATCCTGCAAACTTATATCATAAGTTATGAAAGGATGTCTAAAAGTTGTGAAGATATCAGAAATTTAAAATGTTAATCAAGCATCCATTTTTTTTTTAAATCAGTTTCCCTCATAGGAGTAACAGAGAGGAACAACCCTCCAAATTAAAAAAAACAACTTTTAACTGAATTTTATGCTTTGAGATTTAGTGGTGCTGCTTCTAGATACCAGTGAAATAAAATTTACAGGAAACTTATGAATATTATGTATAAAACCTTAAAATTTCGTTGGTCAAAAAGTTTTCCTTTACAACTTTTAGTTTGATTAAACTGCGATACAAATATTTGATCAAGAAAGTTTCAGATCTTAGCTTTAACATAGGAGAGATATTAACAATTTTTTTAATGAAATAAAAAATTAATTACATTGATTTCAGAAATAAATATTTCTAATTGGTAGAGATACCATATCCCAACACAACTAGTTCAGAAACAATTACAATATTTCAAATTGCAACAACAAAGATTTAAGAAAATATAGATAATTATTTTCTAAGACACAATTTTTTCACGAGTATAAACTAGGTCTATTCGATAAATCACCCATTTATACTTACATGGTTTGTAAACTTCATAATGTGTTAATATACTTACCTAGTTGCTCTAAACAAAACACACATAATCTGAAAATTTTATATTGTGCTAATATATATTTACTATATACTTTTCTACATAGAAATAAAATAACTCATGTAAAATGCATTGATTCTTCTTGTTAAATCTTATGGTTTCAAATGCACAC
This sequence comes from Dolomedes plantarius, assembly GCA_907164885.2. Lineage (NCBI taxonomy): Eukaryota > Metazoa > Arthropoda > Arachnida > Araneae > Dolomedidae > Dolomedes > Dolomedes plantarius. Next base: position 135,153,783 of record OU015493.1, on the reverse strand, counting down.
TTTAATGAGAATGAATATAAACTCACATTTCAAACAAAAAATAAATCCCATCAAACAAAATTATAAATACAGAGAAACTTTATTAACATGTAATATACATATCTTTGTTTTTAAACAACTAGGTACAATTTTATAAAAAAAATTTATTTTGAAATTAAAATCTTCAAAACCCTTCAGATAGTCAAGATTTCTTTGAATGTGGAGGATTATTCACCTGAAATATAAAATAAACTTCATAAATGTTATGCATTTCAGCATCAAAGTTGATTTTAATGTTCATGTAGTTAAACTTTTGAAGTGCCCACTGACAGCTTCTACATAAATGGACATTATTTTGCCCGATTTTTACTGCAATGTTTGAAAAATCATTTCATTAGGATTTTAAATTTTGAAATAAAAGCTAGCAAGAAATGACACACATGAGCAAACATTTTTTTCCATACTAATCTAAAAAGGTTCGTGAGAGTGAGTAGATATATCTGTCATTACCAGTCCAAAACAAAATTTTAACTGCAGATGCAGCATAGAGAACTGATTATCCATGTTTCAAGAAAGTAACTGCTACATTAATAGACTAGTCTCTCCAAAGTATAAATCTTAATGTGTGCATTATTACTATTATTATTATTGTTATTATTGTTATTTTAAGGATGAATCTCATACAAGCACTACTAATACATTAATTTAAAAATGCGCATAACAAAAACTTTATAATTAATGATGTTGAAGATAAATTTATTTTAATGCATGAATTAGAATTAGCAAATGATGCAAAATGCATATACTGTAACATATGTTTAAAATACAGCAAAAGACAATTTTGAAATAAAAGATCCTTATTGTTACCATTTTGAGTCCCTCTTGAGTCAATGCTTTTTTAATCTCATGAAATGTGAAAAGCCATGTAGGTCTAATGGAGCTTCTAATATCTGAAAATGGAGAAAAAGACTTAAAAAAGTGCAGATGTCATGAAGAAATTGTTTCCCTACACTAACTGAATCTAGACTAAGTAGCTAAATCAACAGAAAAAATATTAATTTATCCTAAAAATTAGTAACTATTTAGCAACATTTTATACATGTTCACATCTATTCAGCACTTATGATAAAGTATTTTTTAAATTGTTTATAAAAGGATGTTAAAGTGCATAATACATTAACGTATACAAACTTGCTTGGAAAAGATAAAAGTAATTTTGCCTCAAGATTTTAACAAATCTTCAACTATGTCTGCAGTAAAAATGATATAGATATGTTATTCTTAACCTGTATTGATATTTGTTTTCAAAAATGAAAAAAAAAGTACTTTGTCTTAACACATAATTTCCAATGGTCAAAAATCCTAATAAACTTATGGAAAGATTTATATTTTTTTATTACTTTGAGAATGCAGATCCATATTTTCTCAGAACATTAATAAACTCAACTATATCTCTCCATACTATATTTAAAATAAAGCCAAACTTTAAAAAACTTAAAAGGTATGTTATTTATTTCGAAATTAAAATTAATAAATTTTTTATAACTTTTTTAACAGACATTTCTTTGAAAATCAGAATACATATTTCGCATAAAATTAAGAAGAAATACATATAAACTAAAATATTATTTTGCCTTTTATATAATTTTAATTATTTGTTTTGTACTACAATAAACTTTTTTGAATGAAAGTTAAAAAAAAAAACCTTAAGAATTCAGTCTAATAAATAAATCCTCAACAAGCTCATCAACCTAAATAGCATCAAACTTTTCAATAACAGGAGCAAAAACAATATATTTTATTTTTAGTAATAAAAAAATAACTTTTCAAATTTTATTACTTACAATACCTTTACCATCCATACAGACAAACCTAGATGGGTTTATTAGGGGTTAAACTAGCCACAGAGTAGTGACTTTTGAACAGTAAGTTATGCATGAGTGGGAAACGAAATATGCTGTATATATAGTATTCAAATATGAAGGTAGAATACTAACTATCATTATACCAGTAAGATATGACATGCATAGTAGACACTAGGCAGTATTTGTGCAAAGACAAAACTGAAGTATACTTTCAGTTTTTAACACAGAAAAAAATATAAAGAACTTAAAATTGTTAAAATACTACAGGAAATATGTGAACAACAAAAATTAACAAATGTAAACAAAACATGACGTTTTAACACATGAAATTCAGTTTTGTTTTTGATAAAAAGCTATGTGTGTAACCAATTACAGAACTCAAAATTAAAAAAAAGAATCAAACACACACACATATATGTATATGTGTGTGTGTGTACCTCCAGTTAATATTTCAGCTAAAACAAAAGGAACTGAAGAGACAGAACCTCTCATTTTGTATTTAAAAATTAATACTTTATGCATGCCTGAAACACAATATTCTGTATTGTTTTAATTTCAGCATTCTCAGATGAATAATAAAATTACTGATAAATCCTTTTGAAATTGTTACTTCAGAAGAAAATGTTAACTATAATATTTACATAGGTATAAAATAAAATTTAGAGCAGAATATAAATGTTTCATCAGCTGAATACAAAAACAGTATATTAATTCATTATTATATATTGAAAATTACATATTATTATATATTGACTAAATTCCCCTTCCAATACATACATATATATATATATATATATATATATATATATATATATATATATATATATATATATATATATATATATATATATATATTTATATATTTATATATATATATGTGTGTGTGTGTGTAGATATGGATATAAATAGATATAGATGTACTATATACAGATGTAGATATAGATAATGATAAGTAGAAAGATAGAAATTGCTTAAAATTGCACTTGCAAACTCATTTGAATAAAAATATGTTAACATACAAAATTTATTACACTGTCCCTTTCTTTTATAGTTTAAGTTAAATAATAAAGTGCCGAAGCTCTTATTTCGTAGCATGCCTAGTAAATTTAATTAAGAGACAGAAAAATTATCTGAGTACTATATGCAAGATGAAAATGTTAAAACAATATTATTATTTGCATAGTCTGTTATCTTGTTATATGGAAACAGAATATGTAAAATTAGACACCACAAATATATATCTGAGCCCAATAAAATAAAGAAAATCTATATCAGAGATAGCATCGACTTATTCAATTTATAGGTCTCAGGAACATCGGTCTTTAATGCTTAGACCCTTATGATCATCTACAATAATTTTTTTTAAATAGACAAAAACACACAAATTTTATATATTTGCACATATAGTATGTGTGAAAATCAATAGCTTTTCCATACAATTTCTACTATTAGATATTACTGATAAATTTTAAAAAGTAAAATAGATAAGGATTACATTCATTGACATAGAATTAGTCTCAATAATAAAAGAATTAAATAACGAAATTGAACTCACCTTGGCTAACTCAGGAAAGGGATGATTTTAAAGCCGCAATCTATACTGGCAGTGCAGCCATTGTAAACTTGCAACAGCATGGTATTCAAGTCCGAGTTCAAGCTGGCAGTTCCCTGAACATTTATTCCTTCTTCCACGTGTAAACACACATATGTGTGTCAGACACATCTTAGCAATCATGCACCCATTTAGCTCTTGTTAGGTGGCACACCTGTGTTTACGACATCTTAGTTGAGATTAATGTAAGGCTCCCTTCCTTCAAATCATAAAGAGGTTCCCGCCATTACTGGCACGTACTAACACATGGCGGACACTTAGAGACCCTAATTGGAAAAACTTTCGGCGGGAGAAAAAATACCTATTTCCTGTCCTCTGGCGAGCACATGTAAAGAGAGTTTCCACGGATAACTCTGACAATGGAATGCTAAAAAAGGAGATGACCTCTATTTGCTAATGACAATTCTTAATAGCTGTTAAACTAATAATTTTCAGCATTATAAATTTCATATTTAAAAAGTTATGAAACCGAGATATACATTTTAAACTATTATTAATGATAAACGTCAAGGTTCTGTGAATATAAGAGGCTAGTAGTGGCTAGATTTTGGCCGGAAAATTATAATAAAAAAGGGTGTGAAAAAAACATATTAGAGAAAAATATAATATACAGTTAAAATCGTAAACATTTTAAAATAAGAAGCTTCAGTGTCGCAAAGTCTGTAAAATGAAAATAATTATAGTCTTTGTTTGGGTTTATATAAATAAATAAATAAATAAATATATATATATATATATATATATATATATATATATATATATATATATAATGTATCCGATATATGTGTGTAAGGGTGGGTAAACATAACTTTTTGATAGCTGTGCGATGCAGGTATATTCTATAGCGATAAATTTTACGTGATTTTTAATAAGCGATGTCCCATAACAACGACTTCTTTTATTAAATATTTTCACAAGTATTCCTTATGACGCGTGCGAATCGTAAGTAACCTATTAAGCTAACTTTAGGAGCAAATTATGAAAATGCAAACCTGCGAATCCCAGCCTTTTATTTTCGACCTCTAAGCGTCTGCCTTACAGATCAAGACGTAAAATATTAACAACCTACGCATAAGAACTTTAGCTTCTTTTCGTAAAAGAATGTTAATTTTGTTGCAAAATTTGTCTGAAACTGATAGTTGCTTTGTAAATTTATTACGTCATAAAAAAAATCTGCAAAATTTTTCAATAACTTGGATTTAAAAGATACTCATTTAAATTAAAACATTTCTCATAAAGGATATAATTTCTACGTTGAGAACAATAGTCATTAGGCAAAAATTAAATATAAACACAAAATTGATTTAGAATATCAGAAAAGAATTTTTGTTAATCTCGTCTAAAAAAGTAGACATCGTATTCCAAAAATTAAATTCCTTATAAAAAATAATAAATAAAAATGTAAGTACATTCAAAAATTTTCAACCCGAATACTTCATTTCAGCCTTTCAAGTTGCATGACATTTGCAGTCTAATACTTAAAGTTGGTTTTTCAGCGCAGTAAACTCAGATAACATAAGTTATATAACACACTTGCTTCGATAACACAGTTGCGATGACTCAGTAGTATTTGAACTCACTTACATCCGCGTTCAAAATCACGGATAGTGGTTTGTTTAACTCACCACCCACAATAACCCACGCGAAGTGGGTTGCAGAACCCACTTATTCCGGCGGCTGACCGACTTTTTTTTCTCTGTGTATGGCGTAGTTTTAAGTCTCTGTGTTAACACTTTTCTCATAATATATGGAATATAAAATTATATTATTCTCAGTCGCCAAAGTTGTTTACACTTATTTTTTTATGTACCGTATTTTTCGGACCATAAGACATTAAGACGATGTGTTTTACATAAAAAATCGACTGAAAATTTGGATACGTCTGATAGTCAGTCGGTAACATTAAAATAAAATGAACATTTTATTATATATATTATATATATATTTTATATAATTATTTATTATATTTATTATATATTTTTTCATCTTTATTAAGTAAGAAATTGAAAATATCTTTATATACCTAACAAAATACAAAATATTCTTTTCTAAAAATTTTCCATAAGTTTGAGATGCGTCTTGTCCGGTGCGTCTTATGGTCCGAAAAATACGGTATGTCCCCAAAGCTGCACAGTACTTCAGGAGTAAATATAACAAATTGTTTCTTCCAGTTATAAAGCTTATGATTCTACATACGTTAGAAATTTCCCCACCCCGACGCAATTATCAGCATTATTTCTGACATTATACCTATAATTCTGATTCGCGAAAAAATTATGTTTCAGATTTTAGATGCATATGAAATGCAGGATACTGATGAAAATAATTTTATTCCTAGAACGAGTTAAAAGCACAGAAACTGCTACCTCGTTGTAACGAAGCAATATGCATCCGTATATGTACTGGTTATTTTTTTTAAATGTGATGCATATTTTATGTTAAAAATAAATATATCTAATTATAAGTAATTAAATTTTCTAGAGTACTCTAATATCTTCAACTTATGAGCGGGCAGTATTGCGTACCTGGAAGCAAAGTACCTTTCAAAAGGATAAAAAAGGCAACATCAAATTCGAATAGGATTGAAACCTTGATCTATGACAATTATCGATAAATAAGGGTTATTAAATGTGGCAGGAGAAAATTCATAATACCTCTGAAATTCGATTCCAGATTTTTCTTTTATTGTTTGCCTCAGTTTCGAGAGGTGTATGAGACAATAAGTATTTCAACACGTATGACTCACAACGTAACTTTCAAAATTCTATATCGAAAGAAAAAATATTACTGTCTCTGAAGAAATGAATTCATTTTTAACACACATTTTCCTCCACCAGACGCCTGTTAACAGTGCACAACCAGGAAAAATTTTCGAACTTTTCCAGTCCGTTTTCATCACGTGACAAGCCAGAGGTCGAAACCCCATATTAGAGGCAGTGGCATCTGTCTGTGTGTACTGCCATATTCAGCGGTTCAGATCAGTGACTTCGTTTTGTATGGGACAGACCTTTGGGGGAAATGCCATTTTTTTTTATAGCAGCGACAAATGTGATTCACGCCTGAAAATTGCAGTCGGTTGGTTGGTTCCACTGTCATTGGAGAGAGTTGCTGACCTAACAGGTGTAGCTTCACGAAAATAATTCTTGAGTGTTTGAGGAGTTAAACATACTGAATATTTGTTTGGTCTAATGCGAAGGCACTTTGCCGTGAGACATTCGCCTTTTGTTATTCACCGCGATTTATTGGCCACTTCATTATGGGAGCATAATGTAGGTGAGCCAGCATTGTCCATTGCTCCCTATGAGGACGACGACACGGAAACGGCCAAACCTTATTCGGAATTTGAAGCCAAGCCCAACACTAACCACTACACCATGTGGTCGGCCACTTACTGAATTTTATTAACAAAATATAGGGTGAGCCAAAAGTTCGTAAAAACTCATAAAAAAAGGAAGAAATTATGATAAAGAAGTGCGGTTTGCAAGAAAGGGCTCACATGGAAGTCGGACTTTTTTAGTAGCAAAATAAAAATTAGTTTAAAAAGTCACCAGCAGAAGGCGCTGACGACCCGAAACACAATGAATAAGACAACAGTGCGTTCCATTCATTTATTCTTGCTGTAACAATTGTTCAACATGGCGTCTAGAAGATTGTACGACGCATCTAAGGTGACTCTTAACAGTTTGATCTACAACGCTCGATCGTGTAATGATAACATTCTCAAAGCGAATGAGAAATTCTCGCGTATCACGGTCTTTTATTGCAAGTTTGATTTTCATATATCTGCTGAATCTCTCGCATGTCAGCGCCATCTATCGGTGACTTTTTAAACTTTTTTGTTGTTGCTGCTGCTAAAAAAATCCGACTTCCTTGTGAGTCCTTTCTTGCAAACCGCAATTCTTTATCCCAATTTCTTCCTTCTTTATGAATTTTTAAAGTTTTTACGAACTTTTGGCTCACCCTATATTTGTATGTGATGGTACATATTCGTCTGACGCAGCAAAATAAGTCTTCGTTTGGTATATATGCTGAAAAGCAATGCAATTTTCCTTCAAATTATACACTGCATTTATTTTTCTTCGTGATCAGCTAATGCATTAATATAATTTCTAATTTTCTTGAAATGAAAAAAAAAATTAATTGTTTTTAACACTAGATAACCACCAACAATTGAGAAATACCTTTATTAACTAATGTTATAATCGTTCTCTAGATCTAACTTAGCAATTCTAGTATTAATAGAAAGTAGTCACGACAAGATCCATTGGCTGTGAGTATTACAAATTAAAATCATTTTATCAACTTGAATGAATGCATATCTAAACAAATACAATAATTTCACTGACCCTTAACGTAGGTCTTTCTTTTTATACTACGAAATACAACCTTGCAGCAATTCAGATCTATGTTGCAGCCTCGAAATATTCAATCACTTCGTAAACAATCTATGAGGGTGAGATAAATTTTCTTTTACGGCTATGCAAGTGAAATCGAACTTCATCAACGGGGAATGATCCCAAAAGAGAGACTCAAAGTGGCCGGTGAAATTCCGAAAACTAGACTCTCTTCATTTCTGTTCATGGACTGAACGGGAAAGAAACATCCTTAAAAAAGCTTGAAATATTGACACAAATCAACTGAAGATGAAAAAAAAGGATAACATCAAACAGAAGTTGGGCAAATTGATGTTAAAAAGTATCCTTTGGGAGTTGAAAATAAAATGAAAGACTTTGTTTTAACTGTTCATCACTAAAGTTAATTTTAAAAGCTGCTTATCAGCACCTTTAAGTATATACGGCGCTTTACAGCAATAAATGCTAAAGAGTAATTACGACTGCGATAAAAAGAATTTCAAAGAACTAAGTTATATTTACTTAGTCCCTCGAAAAGTCCCTCTAGGAGGTCAGAAAGGGTGGAAGAGGGTACGATCCTCGGATATCGCCCCTGGGGTTTCTAGACCAAAATTGCGGTGGCACCTGACTATAACGGACTCTGACCCTTATGGTGCCGTTATAAACCGGAGCTGCAGCCCTTAGCCCGCTAGCCTATATGAACCTGGTCTGGAATGAATTCCGACCAAGGGGCAATAGAAGCAACAACTATATTTACTTGCCTTGCCATCAAAACAGTAAAATCCTCCAGAATGATAAATTAAATAAAAATTAATGTTATACAACGGCATTATAAATGAAAAGGAAGAGATGCATAACGTGCTTTTACATTCGACCCACTGTTTTTTTTTTCTTTCTCTCTCTCTCTGCTTTATAAAGTACATTATTGCTCCGAGTCCAACTTTGAAAGCCACTAATCCCATGTCGTCCCTTATCACCCCTCGACACGCCAAGGCCAATTTCATCAAAACGAGTAGTCATGACCTCTTTAAAAATACCCATCTATGTTACCGTAGGATCGGCAAAGACACAAATTATCAAGGGGGGGGGGGGGGGGGGTCAGGAGGGAAAAAAAGAGCGAGAAATCCACCTTCAACGTCGCAGACATCTTTAAAACCGCCTGTCAGGTGTAATCTCTTTGTAACGTCATCCCCAGGTGTAACAGAACATCCCGGCATTCAGCTCAAAAACAACAATCAAGAAAACTGTCAAACGCGGTGCGCATGCTGTAAATAAGATGTCATAAACAGGGTTCGCGGGGTGGAAGGGTAAGTTAACTCTGTCTGAGTTGTCTTGAGGAAAGGATTCAACCGCCAGGATGTTTTGAGCATTGTTTGGATACAAAGAACGGTAAGAAAAGTTTTACAACGTGTGGAAAGAAAGCGAAAAATGGGAATTTCGTGCTCGGTTTATTTCGTAATGATGAGGACATAACATCCTTTTCAGTACCTAATGAGATTAAGGGCAAAAGACGTGTGTGAGGAGACAAGCAGAATCTTGTGTTAAATAGTTGTTTTTTCTATTTAGATATACAATATCTCTTGCTCCCTAACAAAGATTTCAAGTTTCAAAGTATAGATGCTATCCTGATGAAAGGATTCTAATATTTGACATCTTACATCTGCAGATAAATAAACCATACAAATATTTACATATGTAAAAAATATGATAAGCTACTCAAAAGTAGAGCTTTGATTCGAATTTTTAGCGAACGGGTCCTAAACTGACGACTTATCTCATCTAAGCTTAGAATAAGCATTTTCGTTTACAATAATGAGTCAAAATATTCAGTTTCCATCACTGAAAGCTTGCTTGAAATTTTCTGATGCTTGTAATTGGACGTTTTCTGTCGGTTACCAATTAAATGAGATATTTTTCTTGACTGTCCTTACCGTAATTCCTCTTTCGAACAATAAACAATACTGAAAACTCGTTTCGTTCAATATTAATTTCTGAAAATGATTCTGCGTTCACCGCTAATGAGCATACGGACTATACAAATGTTATAAAAATTTTGCTCTCATTTCAAAGTTTTAACTGTATAAAGTAAAATTAATTTAGACTGAGAGATCAAGATTTCAAATGAGTCACGAAGTCTGAGAATTTTCTCATTACCATTTTAATAACATGATAGCCAAATAAGATGAAGAGAATTTTATTAGCATTTTCCTAAATAACTTATTTAATACTGAAAAAAAAATTGAAACTAATGTCTTGATTGTTTAAGAGGGAAAATTTACAGAGCTGAACATATAGCTTCTATTTTAACAGCTTTTTTTTGAGCATGTAAACATATTTAGAGTTTAGTAAAACATACTAACCTGAGCTATGCAATGTTGAAATCATGGCAGTATTGAAAAGATCTCGAAAGTTTATTACAGGTTACAGGGGATATACTCGACAATTTCTAAGGTGCATAGGAAATTAACTCAAAAGGTTATTATGACAGGGGATAAGTTATTGTACTTATGAAATGTGTATTGTTTCCAAATCAACAGCTTCAAGTATTTTTAATCAACTCATGAAGCCTATTTTCAGACTCACGGCAAAACAAAATATATAAAATATCTAGAAAGTTGTCCCTTATCATCGACTTTGGCGACTGAATAAGAAACGTTGAATTTTACATACCTCTCGCCAACTGACTAACTTCGACGCCTAACTGCCAAATAAGGTCACGAAACGGGATACAGTTTAAATTTTAGTGATAAGTTCATAAACGAGACACAAGAGGTATACATATATATTTGACAACACACACACAAAATGATAATATTACCAAATTTCTCTATAGCACGCGGGTCTATTCCCTACCAGGATACGAAAACAAAGTGAATTTCTGAAATAAATACACGCAATACATCTAGTGTTTGAGAAAAAAAAAAGCAGCGAGAGAAACACCGTTATCAAAAATTGTTTCCTCTATCCCTTATACACCAATGAAACGTCATTTTCAGGTGCAAGAAAAGATCCCATAATTCCACACTTAAACACCAATCCAGTGAGCTGTCACTTCGTTTACGAGAAACTTCATCCAAGATGTTTCGAAACGTGGACAGAAAACGTCGAGGGGGCGGATGGGGGATGAAAATAACACGATACCAATATGACAACCTCGGAAGGGTTCATCCTGCAACTTGAAGCTTCAATGAGGCATTGTTAGGGACAAGTAGGGATTATTGTAACATGAAAGATCTTTAAAACATGTCTTGAGGGATAATATATATATATATATATATATATATATATATATATATATATATATATATATATATATATATATATATATATATATATTTATATATATATATATATATATATATATACGGTCAGGTGAAGTAGTTATAAAAAGTATATGAAAACCGAAATATTTTAACTTATAAAAACATATGATTTGCGTTTAAAAATATAATAACGTCCAATAATAGTTATTTTAACCTTTCTTATTATTTTGCATTTAAAAAATTGATAAAATATCAATATTAGACAGTTCTAAAATATAATTTATAACTGCCCTGATGACAGGGATGATTGTAAACAAGTGTTCTCTTTAAGTATAAAATAAAATAAAGCTGCAAAAATGGAGGTAATTGTAAATAAGTTTACACTGTATTGTTTCGTGTTGTGTTGTAAAACAACCGCATGTTTACAAGTACCTTTTTAAATGATAAAGTAAGATAGCAGTGTAAGAAGCATTAGTACTAATCAGTTCCTGGAACACCATCCTTATATCGTGTATTGAGATTCTTTGTTTTAACATATGTTGAGACAATATTAAAAATATCATATTTATAACAATATAAGTAACAATATCACATTTATTACACAGATAACCCATTCTAGCTTTAGCTTTAATGCAATTCACCAACTAAGTCTAATTCATTTACCCAAGCCTATCACCAAGTCTCGCTAGGGTAGGCTTGGTCCACTATCTTCCCCAAGACAATTTCATCCTCACGCCATAATTCTGTTGGATGGCTAGCACCTAATCTATTAAAAGAACCTTTTATACGATGAAAAGTAACACTTCTAGGTACTCTATAACGTTCCTGGACTTATGAATAAGGCCAGTTTTAATTTTCTATTTTCTACATCCCGGGCTGCTCTTATTACATCCTCTTCGGTTTTGTTTTGTTTTGTTTTGTTTTCTTTGGAGCGCTACCGTCAATTTTTTGCCACGCGAGGGCTAATTAGACTGAGATCTACTGCTTAACGCCGATTCCGAATGGCTTTAAACGTCCATGCCAAGAGTGTGACTCGAACCCACAGGCTTGGTATCGAAAGCTAGCACCTTAGCCATTTGGCCATCGTCCGGCCACATCTTCTTTGGAGTAAGATGGGCCAGATAATCAAAAATCCCTTATGGTACTAGGTACTGCCCTATATTAATCAATATTGAATTTATATATATATATATATATACATACAGGATGATTTTTTTTTAACTGTCACTACTCTGAGCCATCTGTAGCGCGATCTATCAGCCGGAATTCCACCAAAATTAATAGAGGGGCTAAGGACAACGTAGGAAAAGAGTTTCCGTGAAAAAAAAAAAGTTCCAAAAGTCGCCGATAGGGAAAGATATGGCGCTTTTGTTGTCGGCGCACCCAAGAATTTGCATAAAAGGCAAGTAAAACATAAAAATTCAAATTCATGACTACGTAGTCGATAGCAGCGCCAGTATTTCGGGCTATAAAGATAAGGGATGAATACCGAAAAAGTTGTAAGCAGACCAATGAATAACAAAGAAATCTCACTGCAACACCACTTTATGAAGCAAATTCACTTCTCCCTCTTTCAATGTGACCACAGTCCTTGTGGACGACACATTGTATCCTGAACACTACGTTCTCAACGGCCAAGCGTAACATGTCACCAGGAATGTTCATTAAAGTCCGGAATATGTTGACCTTTAGGGCCGCCAAGTTCGAGACTCCACCAAGATACACCTTAGACTTTAAATAACCCCACAGAAAAATGTCATATGAGTTAGGTCCGGGGAGCAAGGTGGCCATGCAAGTGGAAAAAGCGACTGATGACCCTTTTGTAAAGTGAAAGCGCAAAAGACTCAGCACCGATCTTTATAGCCCAAAATACTGGCGCTGCTATCGACTACGTAGTCATGAATTTGCATTTTGATGTTTTACTTGCTTTTTATGCAAATACTCGGGTGCGCCGACCACAACAGATATATCGTAACCTATCGGTGACTTTTGATACAGATCGGTGACTTTTTATATACAGAGGCTGTTCGCACATTTGTTAGACGATTTTGGTAAGCGGTAATAAAAAATCGTTTGCTGCAAAAGAAATAATTGCAATTGTACTATGTTTTTAAAAGTCAAAATTATCGTCTGCGGCTTAAAAGTTTTGTTTTTATTCAAAATGGCGTTTTTAACAAAGCAGTGGTTCGAAGGCTACATTTATGCTCTTTCCGAAGAGAAATATTTTATTATCATAAAATGGGAGAAAAAATGTACGTACATGGTTCAAAGAATCGAAAGAAAGTTTTTCTAAGGGATTCATGATTGTTGCTGGTTTTTCTTATAATGGCAAGTTAAAAATAAAGAGAGTGGGAAAAATGTCAAGATTAACTCCAAATACTATCAGGAACATATTTTATCGCCAATTTTTCTGAATGAAATACCATCGCTTTACCCACAGTGCCATCAATCTGTGAGACTCCATCAGGACAAAGCTAGCAGTCACACATCAAAATCCACTGTAAATTTCCTAAAAGAAATGGAACAAAAAACTGGTATCAAGGCCACACCCTTCACTGATATCCCTACTAAGTCTCCCGATGTATCACCTATGGATTTTTGTGCTTTCGGACTTTTAAAATCTGCATTATCCAAACGTCGTCCCAAAACCCTTACAGGACTCTGGAAAGCTGTTCAGGAGGAATGAGATAGAATACCTCTTCTGACACTTCAAAAGGCATTATTATCCTGGAAATTGCGGTGTCGAAAGATAGTTCAGAACAAGGGATGTCAAATAGAATATTTAAAACACAAGAATTTTATGTAATTTAGTTTTGCGAATACAATATACATCGTCTAAAAAATGTGTGAACAGCCTCTGTATATACACACATTCCTCGCTGGCAAAAAAAAAAAAAATAATAAATAAATAATTGATATGGTAATTTTGCAGAATTTTGAAATTCGCAATGAACGGCTAGTTATAGCTTAAAAAGAATAAGAGGATTATAAACCTGACTTTCAAATGATTCCTTTCAATTCCTTATACATTCCAAATGATTCCTTTATCTTTAGAACTCGTTTTTAATAATTATTTCTTACGAGAACCATTCAATATTTTATGTCCTAAAATAAAAATTTTAGACATTATTCTGTTCTCATATATCTATGATGATGACCATGGTGATTATCATATTTATGGACAAAGGAAAGATAACTAGCTATTTGTATTAGTGACTGCCATAACGATAATAATCGCTATGGCAATAATGTTTCCTTTGACCGTTACCGACGCTACCCCTACCCAATCTTTGCCGGATGATGACCGAATGGCTAGGGCTCTGGCGTCGGTACCAGAGTCCATGGGTTCGAGTCCCACTGTTGGCATGGATGTGTGGAGCCGTTCGGAATCGGCTTAGCAGTAGGCCCCGGTCTAATTAGCCCTCGTGTAGCAAATTTGACCGTAGTGATCCAAACCGAACCAAACCTTTCACAATCTGTTATCAATAAATAGCAACTCCCGTATTAGATCGGTTTGTCTCGTATGTGCAGTCTATGAATGTATCCTAATGCTCCTAGTCTTTTGCTCAAATGGTCGTGAATGACATGGTCCTTGACATAAAATTTTGTGTGCACTTGTTTGCAGCGCATCCCAAATGTCACTCCAAGTAAATCTCGACTAAAACTACAAAAATTTAACAAAACCACCCTTTATTTAAGTCGTTAAATGTCTGTATGTTTTCTTTTCAGTCAAATTTTTCGTTAAAATCAACTTTCGAAATCCTAAAATTATCCGACCTATTGATACTTTTTAAAGATTAGATACGGAATTTTCTATGCGAATACGAAAACATTAAAATGATTTCCGCAAGTATTTCGGACGTCTGAAATGTCATGAAAATACTGGAAACCCAGAATGGATCCCAAAATGGATATGATGACCCACTTGAAGAAGTCCACAGCTGTCTATAGAATCAATTCGTAGGCATGTATCTCAAGCCTATGTTCAAAGGCGCTTACCATACGCCTTATTATTTTATTACAGCAGGTGTTGAATATTATAAAAATGGAAGGGATAACAGCTATTAAAATACAAGAACCGAATCAAGGAATTAAAATTTCCCAATGTAGAAAAGCCAAATATAAGTCGGTCATTTGGTGAAAATATGTATGGGAGATATTTTTTACACTAAATAAAAAATGAGTCTTGTAATATATCGAAAATCAGGATTTTAAACTGGATTACTAGCATAGCGGTTTGCAGAATCTGATTAAATTATGTATTGAAAATGTTTTGTTAATGAATTATGATAAGTGATCTGATTCATAATGCAAAAAATGCATTTTATGTTAAATGGATAAACACAACCGAAATTTGAGCTTTCGAACGAAAGGATTTTACTGTTGCCAGTCCTTTTTGATAAGATTGTAAATGCGTAAAATAGAAGGTATTCTAGGAAAACTAAAGTGTATAAGCACAGCTGGCTGAGAAATACACTCAGGACAAGAGAAACATCTGCTGTTGTCTCAGGAACGAAGGAAAACAAGTGTCTTCTAAATTTCCTAAACTAATTTCCAACTATTCCTAGCTTTTAACGACAATCGTGCGAACTTCCATGATGTGGAATCGATTTATTTATTTCTCCTTACCGTTTCAATCAAAGCGATGCGTTATTCGCACCCTAATAATATTCTAACTTTTTGAAAACGCTAGACCTATGATCTAACGTGGCATTCTAAATGGTAAAAATATTAAACTTAAAATTCCTTGTTAATTATAGAATTATTTTTCTAAGTCAAATAATAATATGTAACTTTGTGATATCTATTGCTTCGGTACTAGATTCTAGATAACATTGATATTTGATAAGTTTTCACTGATATCATTACTGGGATAATATTTTTAAAAAAAATTCATTGAAATTATAATCGATGTTATCTGTTTAAAGAAGTTAATTTGCTGCTATTTAACTATTGGCGCCACCGTACGGTCAATCACTTGCAGATTTCTTAATCTCCACCCGCTAAACGAGCTCATACTCGCCGAGAAATAAATTTGCATAAACCCTGAAAGTCTAAGGGAAAGTTCCCAAGTTACAACAATTTTTGTTGTAACTTAGGATTATAATAAGCTGCTGATTATAATAAGCTTCCTCACTGTTTTCATACCTTTAACGTAAATGTCATCGCCGTGCGCCTTAAATTTGTTCAGAGATTCACAGGGCTACTTTACTGATTACTCATCATCATATTTGGCACGACAACCCAGGGTGGGCCAGAGTCTTCTGTTGAAGATTCCTCCAGGACAACTTATTTCTAGACCTGGTCTGCCAGTTCCTCACTCCAGTCACTCTAAAATCTGATTTAACAGAGTCGAGCCATTTTAGTTTTGGCCTTGCAAAAAAAGTTACTGATTACTAGTTAAAATAAAAAATAAATGATAGTAAAATAAAAAAATATTGTTTTAAAAAAATCAAAGAATTCAATTGGACTTCGATGTGTTTTGGATCTTTATAGCAATATTATTCCGAGAGCGTGAGGAAAAGAAATAAAATAATAGTTTGCTCTGAAAAAAAAAATTATATTGTTTAACCAATAGTCGCTTTCTCCTTACCCCTGCAAATACACTCTGCTTGGTTTCAGAGAACAGGTTTTCAGTATATTCATCGATGTCTCAAAAGAAATCCAGGGAAGAGAAAAATATTGCGGACCCATATTTTTGTTTGGCGACAATCTGGATACGCACATGAAGACGAAGCAAGTTTTAAAATCCAAATCAGCCCGCTGAAGTGATTTATTAGAGCACACCTCATGCCAATAGCCTGTTTAATAAAAGGCTTTTAGATTATAAACAAACAACTCATATTTCAAAAGCTTCCAGGAAAAATATCGCGGGCAGGAGATTCATAAAATGCTTTAAAACGTTACAGAAAACTCTTCTGCCGACATTGTTTTACTCTTTTAATTGCTTTCTTCGGGGCGATACCACGCTCCCGTAATAAAACTTTTAATTTTCGAGCAGCAAAATTCAAAGCCGTGTCTGATGAAAGCATCTTCGAAGAGCATATCTCTAGAAAGGGAAACATTTTATGCCAATATAATTAAACTTTTGAGAGGCGCAATCAAACGCGATTATTGCTGAATGTTGTGTGACTTAGTTCAGAGAGTTGAGCAATTTTAGGCTGCAAACTAAAGAACTAAGTCTCTCGAGTAAATAATCGGTTTTCGGAAATTTTCAAATGGCGCTTATGTGGAGCTTAAATTCTTTCTTGAGAGGCTTCCGATTTTGATAATAACAAGGTGGTATCGAATATTTTAAAAGAAGATTGCTCGATCTGTCTAAATCCTCTTTTAAAAGCTTTTGATGGGGCAACTTTTGTTTTCCCATCTTTGAATTAATATGGGTAAAATTGTTGTGTAATGGCGATGAAAAGGAAGGATTATGAAATGCAATTTCAGTAATTTTTCAATAACTATGACTGCGTTGAGAACTCGCATTATGTGTCAATATTTTCGTTAAAATTGAACTAAACTGAAAAATTTTGTATTAAATATCCTCAATTTTAGAGTACATTTTATTATTTAATAAAATGCATTATTTTTAAGTTGAATTAAAAAAAAATAAAGTAAAAAGCATGTTAAAAATTGCTTAGCCGCATTTGGAGGACAGAATTAATCCAAACAATTTCATAAAAGTGATGTTTTATTTGAGTTATAGACATGGATTCACTTGAAGATTGTATGGGAAAAATATATTTCTTATTATTTCTGAGATCATCCTATGAGATGAGAGATAATACTAAAACCCGCATATTTAGCGAGCTGTGTGTCTTGAGCTTCATTCCCAGAAAGTTATTTTTCAAGAGTAAGAGAAAATGTGATATATTATACAAATAATAAGTTTATTATAAATACTAGCTGAAAACCCGTACTTCGCTACGCAGTGCATTCAAATTAAATACAATGGTCAATGTATGCAATTAATGCCTATATATATATATATATATATATAATAATAATAATAATAAATATAACGATCAATGTATGCAACTGATGTAAAAAAAACGAAATTTTTTTTTTAAACCTATGGCTTTATTTGGAAAATTAATCCATATTTACAGGCAACTCAGCATTGAACAGCAAAGAACTAAGCATTGAACAGATTCCATTGCGATTTTTTATAAATCGTAATGGATATTTTCATAGACAAAATAAGAAAGAAGAAAATATTCAAATTAAATCTAATAGAACATACTAAAGAATACAGTACAGTTTGAGGACCATTTCTTTTACTGTATTTTAATATTTTTTTGGATAATGTCCAATCGCCTGCCGCATTAGCAAGAAAAGGTTTTTTTTGTCTACTTCGTTGTTATGCACGTGACACAAAATCAGTTCAAAGTATCACAAAAAGAAAAGAAACCACGTGATCAGCATTTAATAAATTAAATTCTAAAAATGAATCTTTGAAAATTCACCAAAAATCAGAAAGTGGAGGTAAAGATTCGAAAAAGGTTTTATTTTAAAGGAATTTTTATGATCTTTCTTGTGATATGGATTTCATAACCCTCGGATTATTATTTTAAATAAACTTTAAAGAATGTTACAAAAAGAGCTTAAAAATTTAATTTAAAAAAATAAGAAGAATTTTTCAAAAATCTCTCTTAGTGCACCCCTACACTATAAGAAAAATCGACATGCAAAATTACAGCCCTTTAGGTCCAGAGGTTTGGTCTGTACGTTATATGTCAGTCAGTCAGCTACGGAACTGTTATATAAATATAGATTATATAAACATAAAATGTACAGAGGTGTCCTGCAGTCTTTGCATTGTTACATCCGAAAAAGAGTTACATCGTTACATCCGAAAGAGAGAGTATAATTTTAATGCTCACTTTTCCATATTTTTTTTCAAATCACTTATGTTACGGATTTATTCCAAAGCATCAACATTTAGTGAGTGGGGACAGCACATAGACGATATCGAATTTTC
Organism: Dolomedes plantarius; assembly: GCA_907164885.2. Lineage (NCBI taxonomy): Eukaryota > Metazoa > Arthropoda > Arachnida > Araneae > Dolomedidae > Dolomedes > Dolomedes plantarius. The sequence continues at coordinate 135,134,740 of OU015493.1, read as the reverse complement.
TTATTTTTCGTTTCAAAAACCCTATATGAGAAAATTCATCTAAAAACTTTAGTTTTTTCATTATGCTCTCCCAGAAGTTTTTGATGCTCTAATGATTATAAAGAAGGCAAAAAATCGGAGAGCAGGCGGATAAGAAAAATATATGATAGTAAAATATATCAATTTGGTGGTACTAGGCGGCGCTTTAGTTGATTTTACATATTTTCAATCCCCATGTTACGTTAGGAAGAATTTTCCCGCGACTATTTTTCTAATCACAGAAAAGCAATGAATATTTTTGAATTATTTTTTCTACATTTAAAAATACTTCTAATGTTGTGCCCTTGTTTCTTGAATTTTTTAAACATGCTGTTGCTACTAAATTATGGATATCAATGATATTCCGTATACAGACTAACTCAAAATTTTGATTAGAAACTAGATATATTTCTCTCATTTTATGTCACATTTGAAAGAACAGGACCATCTAGTAACAGTTGTGAAAATTTTAGAGAGAAAGAGATATCTCCCTCCTCCCCTCCAAGCCAAATCTATAGATATAAAAAAGTTCCGTAACTGACTTACTGACTGATTGACTGACTGACTGACACACTGATTGATTGAATGACTGACAGATAACGCACAGACCAAACCACTGGATCTAAAGGGTTGAAATTTTGCATGGCGATTCTTCTTATAGTGTAGGGGTGCACTAAGAAAGATTTTTGAAAAATTCTTCTTAGATTTTTTTAAATTAAATTTTTAAGCTGTTTTTGTAATATTCTTTAAAGTTTGCATTTAAAATAATAAAGTGAGGGTTATAAAATTTATATTACAAGAAAGATCATAAAAATAGCTTTAAAATAAAATCTTTTTCGAATCTGCCTCCATTTTCTGATTTTTGGTGAATTTTTAAAAAATAATTTTTAGAATTTAATTTATTAAATACTGATCACGTGGTTTCTTTTCTTTTTGTGATACATTAAATTAATTTTGCATCACGTGCATAACAACGAAATAAATTGACAATTTTTTTCTCTTTCTAATGCGGCAAACGATTGGACATTATCCTAAAAAAATATTAAAATACAGTAAAATAAATGTTCCTTAAAATCTGTACTATATTCTTTAGTATGTTCTATTAGATTTAATTTCAACATTTTCTTCTACATTATTTTGTCTATAAAAATATCCGTTACGACTTTTTTAGATTTTTTTGGCGTTACATGCATACATTGACCGTTGTATTTATTATATATATATATATATATATATATATATATATATATATATATATATATATATATATATATATTGGCATTAACTGCATGCATTGGCCGTTTTATTTAATTTGAATGTACTCCGTGGCGAAGCACGTGTATTGAGCTAGTAAAACATATAACTTGCCAAACCAGATTGGTTTTACAATTTTTTTTATAGGAGGAGGGGGGAAGTATGTGCTAAAGTATACTGTTGCTGACAGTACACGTTGTTAGACGAGATTCTGTTACTAACAAAATTATTTACGATTACTAACAGTATGCTACTTTATAACCGTATGCTACTTTTTATTATTGTGATGTTTATTGAAGTTACTAACAGTGCATACCCTCTTTCAGGGTCGCAAAAGGAAAAGAAACAGCATCTCTAGTGCACTTAACAATCATGTTTTATCCTCATTGTAGGCCACTCGGCGTCACAAAGGCGCTGAATAGAATGCAATTAAAAATGTTTTCAAATCATCAGGATTGTGCGCTTATAGAATACCTACCTTTTATGTGAGAAGAGCCAGGTTTGAACCTTGGTCCTGAGAGATAGTTATTAGTGAATAGGCATGGTATTTAATAAATTAAACTGTTCATTTAGATCAGCGGTTCTCAACCTGGAGGAGGGGGGTGTAGAAGAATTCCAAGGGAGGCGTGAAATAATAAAAAAAAGCAAAATAAAAAGTAAAACTCACTGTAACTTACTGTACTCAATTTTGCGGTCACAATGTAACCGTATCGCATTTTCGTCACACGAACATGGTAATTGTCGCACAAGATAATTGTCGTACGTCTGGACGTTGAAAGTGACTAGAGGTGTTGTCACAGGTGAGGATTTGTCACAGTTACAATCTAATATTCAAAAACTTGTCAAGGACAAACAGTGCCAGCCCTCTCATTAATGTTGTGAAAGTTACTGGTATTACATGCCAACCCCACCTAGATCCTTGATTACCTAAAATATATTTGTTCTGTATTTAATTCTTGATTTCATATGTTCTAATAATATGCTCCAAATTAAGATATGTGTAGTAATATTAAATTTTGTGTATGAAATTATCTATTCTATATTTTCATTTAATAACCAGCTTCAGTTTCAAATTCCGATTGCACTACTTGTATTGACCATATATGGTGGTGGTGGTGGAGGGGGGGAGGGGGGGCGTGACCTAACATCATTGTTCAAAGAGGGGGCACAGAGCCTGAGAGGTTGAGATCCCCTGAATGGCAAAAAAAGTAATGAAAATCCCTAAAATATGAATAACAATCTGATAAAGAAAATTTTGGTTGTTTAAGAGGGACAAAAATCCTTGTGATATCAAATTCGAGACTACTACTTAAGGAGATAAGTATTATTACCTTAAGTATTTTTCGAGGATAATACTTAAGAAGATCTATCGATTTCTTCCTTAATTTTTCCTCATATGGTTAAAATTATTTATTGAATAAATTTTGAAGGGAGTAACACTCTAATCTTCTTACTTTATATATCATCCAAACATTGTAAGAATCTGTTCTGTAATTTACCTTTAATTGTTACTTTAAACATGGAATTTCACGTACGTGGTGAAAATGGGATCGTTTTTCTCATTAATTCGTACCGAAACGTATTCATTAAATGAGGCTCAAATACCGCAATTATTAAATCACGGATAACTTTTGAATAGCGGATGCAAGGCGAACTAAAAGAATCGATTCGTATGTTGCCTGCCGTATGTTTGAACAGCCTGGATGCAAAGTATTTTCTCCCCGCAGACGAAAAAGAATTTGTTGCTTGCATTCTTGTTTCGCGAAAATGAAACTGCGCGAATGAGATAGTTCAACATCTCTGGAGGGAATTGAGAATGGTTATTAGTTTTAATTATTCCTTCATTTTGTAAATGCGAGATGGAAGCAACTTGACCAAATTGTGCATATTCATTATAAGTTGAGAAAATATGTGAGAAGCGAAACGTTAATTCAGTTTATCTGAAATTTCTAAACTTCTGTATGAAAGCATCTTCAATAAAAATTCTTAGATTCCCTATTTTGGGCTCTAATATATCATACGCAATCATGGATTAGTATAGAGCTGTTCTTTTTAGAACTTATTCGTTCTTTGTCAAAAAAAAATTAAGAATTTGATATTTGACATTTTTAATACGTCTTTAATCTTTTAATTTCACTTTCCTTTTATACTGTCAAAATTTAAAAACAACATTAAGCTTTTAGGGAAGCTTTTGGGGATGAACATAATTTACAAAATTTTTGTTTCATAAGATTCTACTAAATTTATGTAGGAAAAAGCTCAGTATATTTTTCCTCGACTGCCTTAAGGCTGCTGTGTACAAACCCTATTGGATTCGCTGACCTCAATGTGAACCCATGGAGAAAATGTGTCCGATGATTGTCGACTTGGATATAAAATATTTTTTTGAATTGCACTCCGTAATAGAGAAAGAAATTTTACACCTTGGAACATTTTTCGGTTTTTTAAAACGCAAATAATATTTTAAAATTTAAATTATCCAGGGGAAAAAATCTAGTATAGTGTGTTTCAAACGATCCTAAATTCCTTTGGAGAACGAAATTTATAAAATGAATCCTGTTGCAAGGTGCGGAAAAGTTCAGGCTATCTGAAAATACCATTTTTATTGGATTATCAGCATTTATGTAGCTGTCAATAGTAGACACATTTTCTCCATAGGTTAATATTGGGGTGAGAGAATCCAATAGGGTTAGTACACAGCAGCCTTAACTTTCTGAATACAGTTACCTGTTTTAAAGTTCTATGGACTGTTCTTCCACTTTGCTCAAGAGCATTTATATTAAAACATGATTAAAAAGGCAGTGGTTCAATAGTTTGTTTAATATCAGCCGAATGACAATTAAATGTTTTAACCTTAAAAGATTGATTCAACATTTCCCTCGGTCTTCTAAATTCTGGTACCTTATGTCTCGTCACTTTGTGCATTTTTAATGGGGTCATACGGAATCCTTGTTCAGTCTTGTAGCTCGACGTTTTGTTTACTATTTCTACAGTTTTGTGGAGGACTGAGGTTCACAGTGAAAAGTTAGAGAGGCATCCTCAGGGGGAAAATAGATGTTTTGAGGCCTTTTTTAAATATCTTGAAAGGCCTTCAGAAAAAACTTACATGCATAAAAGAAAGTGCATGAGAGAAAAAGTGTGCTTTTATTGTAAATATTTTTGGGTTTAACAGAATCTCAAAAAGATGAAAAGTGGTAAAAAGTTAAGATATTAGTACTTGCCTCATGGTCAAATCTTAAAACTGTATAAAAGTAACAAGCGAGTCAGATTATAGTACTAGTAGATAATTTCTTTAAAGTAAAAAAGAAAAAGAACTTATTCCTGTAACATTAGGACTCAGTAGAGTAGGGAAAAATTCTAGAAGTCTTAAAGCGAAGTTACTCTAAGGTAAAATAATAAAAAAAATAATAAATAAAACTACTTTTCAAAGTGTAAGAGCTAGTTCCCAACTGTTACTTTTCCTTATTATTAAAATTTTGGCGATTTTATTTTGGTCCTCTATAATGATCTTGTATACCAGTTTCACATTATCGAACATTATTTTTTAACATGAATTTTGTAATTACCAGGTCAAAATATGTGAGTTATTGAAACTTTGGGAAATTGTACTTGATATTATCTTCAATTTTATTGTGACATTTTAAAGTTTTTAAAGATTGGTTGACAACAAATTACAACAAATTCTATGCACAGTTTTAATCGTTTTTCAGTTATTCAAAAACAAATTACATCCATTTAACTTAAGCAAGAATAGGTATTCACAGCATGAGAGTTTCAGATTTACTTTAAAAAGCTACTTAATTACATTTAAAGTTGGAACAAATTCTAGTGTTTCTTATATCGCCTAATTTAAAAACATATTACACAGGAAAAAAATAGAAATTAATTATATGTGGAATAAAACTTGAAAAAGTCCAAAAAAGTCTTTTAAAAAAACCTATAAAATTCTGAATAGGAGTTGTAAATTTAAATATTTCCATTTTAAAGGTAAAAAGTACTAAGAACATTTAAAACTGAAACCTATAGTTATGACAAAGTGGCTAATATTCAAAAATCATCGCACACTTAAAAAATATATAAATTAAAAAACCTGGATGTTCTGAGAATTGAACCCGAGGCCTTCTTGTCCCTGCAAAGATGTGCTGACCTTTACACCATTTCTTAAACTTTTGCTCACGTTATTATGGAAAAGAATTTTTGTAAACTATAATCAATCTCTGCCTCGCAACCAAACAAATGCTCCTAGGAAATGAATATTTCTTGAATTCTATGATGGCCTCAAGGTATTTCGAAAGGAAAAATTTTGATCACATATGAATATTTATATGGTTTAAATAATAAAATAAAACAGTAAGAACTGAATGCAGTTGAAGTAATTTAATAACGGACGAAATTCCGAAGGATTTTCCATTCCGTTCGAAAAAAAAGTCTTTTTTTCTGAGAATCTAATTAAATCTTTTATTCGTAGAATAAAAAAAATTAATTTTTAATATGTTAATTTTTTGTGTCATTTATTCAATGTTAATATACTCTTTCCTTTGAATTAATACTGAATGTAACAAAACTAAATTTTATGTGAAAAGAATTTATGATTGCTTGAGATTGCATGTTGATCGAGAGTTCTAAGCATTTCAGAATTACTTGAACATAAACAATTCATCATTGACGGATTCTCAATAAAAGTAGTAGATGAATCTAAAACACCCCCTCACCCCCCACACACAACTATTTACTTATCACTAGTTATTGTAAAAGGAACCTGCAACATGACTGTTTGCAAGTCAGTCTGTACTAAATTATGCATGCGTGAGACAGTAGAAAGAGAAAATTGAATTTATCATTAATCTGCAAAAACGAAAGTTATTTAGTAAGTAAACCTCGTAAAATGAATCAAAAAGGAAAAGAAGCTACAAAGCAAGAATATGTAGATAAAGAGTAATAATTAAACAGTCCTCTAATCTATTGAAGGGACCGAGTGGTTACAAGCATCTACTTTCTCCATCAAAATATCAGCAGTTTCAAGCAACTTAAATGCCATTAAACGGAAATTTAAATAGCTAAAGAGAATTTTTAAATGTCATTTTCATTAAAGAAAATCTAATTATTAGTCAACTGGCAAAATTTTTTTATCTTGAAAGTAATAAATTTTAAGATAATTGTAAAAATAAATAGTTTAAAATTGGAGTAAACTTAAATAGTAACTGATCTAATGAAAAGAATTCTCTGACATGTAATCTGAAAAAAAAATTTAATTCGTTTTTATCCCATTAATACCTACAAAAAGTAAATAAAACTTTTCTAAAAAATCTCACTAAAATCCTCAATTTTAAAATAGGTAAAATAAATAATGCCGTCGAAAAGGATTTCATTAAAAGAGAATTGCTCTTACTTACCACTGAATGTAACTCTACATTCTTCTCTACCTTATCCTTTGAAATACGATCCGTAAATAAAGAATAATCGAAACTTAATAATAATTTCTCGTTGACATTACCAAAATTTGCTCTGAGCCATCAAAGTATCTGCGTTCGACATAACAGTCATAAAATATTGTTTAATTTATTCCTGTCTGATAAATTTCAGCTTGAGTCTGAAAAACAAATTAATGAGTCCGAAATTCATATATCACGCTCGCAATTTAATTTTCCAAACTTTTCTAAGCCACGCACGTCGCACTTCAAATGATATGACAACGAAATCTCTCCTCACAAATTGAGCAATATGAAAGAGAAATATTTTTGCTTCGTTCAAATCTAGGGAAAAAAATTTCACCACACCGCTTGGAATCTTATTACTCGGAAATTAATTTAATGTTTGAAGAATCGTTTGGCGTTCGCTCGCAGCTAAATTAAGTATTCGCTTCGGAACCGTAGGAACATTCTATTCTATCAGTGTTTCAACAAGCAAACAAAGCAAGGAGATTTTTACTCTTTTCGTTTAATTGCATTTTTTCGGATCATTTTGAAAGCCAGACGTAAATTAGCCCTTTTAGTCTTTAACAAAAATATGTTTGAAATTCAGTTTCTTTCTTCGTACCTTAATAGTGGTATTTAAATGGTAAATAAAAGAATTATTTTCTTGATGAATCGTGAAGTAGTAAATAAAAATTCCTTGCAGATGAAATATTTCCAGAAGTTTCCGCTTAATGATTGAAGAGGGATGCAGATATTCGTAAATTTTTATACTTTAATTGTATATCCGGAGAGAAAGAAAACATTTTAGAGAAATCGTATTGAAATTATATTACTATACAGTTAATGAAGCTATTTTCTTTTTTTCTGATATCATGATTATTAATATTTGAAAACAGGAATCAAATCTGAAATAATTTGTTCACTTTATATTCTTTTCTATTGACGAGGTAAAAAATAACAAATTCTTTAAACATGCTCCTTTAAAGAATAAATCCGTCATTCGGTTTCGGTAATTAGCTTCATAACAATGCTTAGAAGGAAATATTTATTATTCGTCCTAAAGCTTGTTTGAAACATCCTGTTTAAACAATATTTGGACTTTCAATCAGAGCTTTATTTCTAACTTAAAACTTGTTTTATAAAGAAAGATACTTAAATTAATGAAAGATCCATATAAACTCGAAGCTAACAAGAATACGCTGTACGATAAATTATGACATCCATAAAAAAATCGTTAAATAGCCTTTTTTGAAAATATTTGTTTCTTGGGGAATGTTAAAGCATTAACACCCTGTGAATTCCAAAATACCTTCTTCTTACGATAAGCTTAAATATAAACGAACAATCTTTCGTCTAACTTATAAGTGTCAATTTTACCATGATTTGTGGAGGCTAGTAAGTGGAAATTAATTAAATTATTCAATTTGGTAACTTAAAAATGGCTAATTCCTGAATATAAGATGTTTGCAAAATGAACATAAAAATTATTTCGATAGCAAGCATCGATTGCCTTGTTTTAATAGATCCATCCTTAGTCTTCAAGGTTAATAAATTCTCACAGTAAGGCAGGTTTTGTAACCATCCAACCTAAATGGTCCTAAAATGGTGTTTCATAACGTTCATGTTATTTATCTCCCCCGTTGAAATTTTCGCGATCTCTTTAAGGTTTTATGAACAAGCTTGGCAGTTCAAAAATAAGAATTGCCTTAGAGACAGTAACACCTATTGCTCTTCGGCCTGATGGTGAATTATATTTCGAAACTAGTTACCACTCTTATTTATTATTGTGGATGTTATGAAGCTGTGTGTTCCCTTTCGTACAATGTTGGTGGAACGCTTTAAACCACTTTGGCTAGAAATTATTATTTTTTTTTTTGTAAATTATATTGAAAATATTTTGACTTTACTCAGTAATACATTTTTTTATTCCGAGATAGTTTATAGGTAAGAATAAATACAGAACCCTAATTTAATCAAGTAGTATGCTTTGAGTCAAATTTAGGAATTTGTAGAACTTTCATTCATTATTAGTATGAGCAGATTCTTATTAATAATGGTTGAGAAAATGAGGACATGCAGGTCATATTTTCCATATATAGCCTTTCGAAAAGCTAGCTCTATATTACAATACTAGAACATGAAAAAGTAAGTTAAAACCTTTACTGAAATCAGTTTGAATCATGAAAGAGAAACAGCATAAATTTTCGATGGAATACTTAAATTTAAAGAGATATGTATACGTGTGTACACACACACACACACACATATATATATATATATATATATATATATATATATATATATATATATATATATATATATATATATATATATATATATATATATATATATGAGAGAGAGGGAAAATGCATTTGTAAAAACTGAGCCATCTAGGCCATAAAACGATAAAATTAACTGAGCCCCGCTTACTGAATTAATATACAAGAAAGTTATTGTACGACGATAATTATTAAAAAAGAAAAAGATCAACAATTTTTTCAACAAATTTACGCTTCAAAATTATCAACATTTTCATCAACACATTGCCCACGAGTGCAATAAACAAACGATATTTCTAGAAAATTTTATTCTTCTAATGCATTACAGAAATTACTAATTTAAAATCCGTATTGCATCATTTCTAATTTACGACAGCAGAAACATTTCGCACTCTCCTAATTTAATTTCGCCATTTCTGACTCGTGTCGTAACACTATTCTCATAAGAATTGATTTTAATATCAACCTTCCCCTTTCGAACATTTTTCTTGATACGCAATATTTTCCTTTCAAGCGACAGCGGAGCAAAAAAAACCTCTTTGTCACACAGTTTGGAATCTTTACTGAAGGGAAATGAATTTAGCTCTGGGAGAATCGTTTGCTTTTATTCGTTGCCAAATTAAACACGGCTACAAGAAAGAGAGGAAATCGATTCCTTTTAGTGGTAGCAAAACATACCTCTAGGCCTAATAAAATTAATTACGAGGGATTGTACCATTTTTTCCAAATTTATTTTTTAATGGTATTTTGTATTTTTGTGAAAAGTGCAATTATCATTTATTGAAAAGCAAATATCTCTGGATCAATTAAATTTTATTTTAACGATACCACATTTATTCATATTTAAAAGGAGAATTGGAAAATAATACTTTAAATTAATTTTTCCTCTTTTTGAGACTACAAAAAGTACGCTAATTAAGGACTTTCACAAAGTCGTCTTTAATGCTGTCAGTTGCAAAGAAATTTTAGATATTTTAAATGCAGTTAAAAAAAAACTAAATTTAAATAAAAGTTTGCATTTTATGGTTGAAACTATGCGAGCAAATGATATTTCTTTGAAAGGTAAGTTCTTTTCCGAATTTCACTAGGATATATTACATCTTCAGTATACAGTTGATTTTGAAAATTAGAATGGAAAACTGATAGTCATTATGATATGCATTTTTTTAAAGAAATAATTTTTTGATAAACATTTATGTAGGGAAAAGCAACGAATATTATTTACATATATTTCACTCTTTTAAAAGTAAAGATTTGCATTTAGTAGAAAATTATAAACGAGAAATATTTTTTCCTGACCTTTATCACTATACCCGACATTCAAAATCATACGGTTCTTTTATCATACGGTTCTTTTATAAAGAGACTGCAGCTTGTAGAACTGAAGGCAATTTCCTTCATTTAGTGTCACACTAGATAAAAATAATCAAAGATTGTGTTGAAAAGTAACACTGGGGTATGTTCGAAACAAAATAGCTAATATTAAAGATTTTGTGCACGTTGTTGTTAATCTGCATGTCTAGCCCCAGCTAGACCAAATCCCCAAGTCCATACCCCCCGCACAAAATCATAAACCAAAAGAGGATCTGAAAAAAGGTCGTCGAGATTCAACCCGAGGCACTTGAGAATGTGTGCTGGGGAAGTCTGGTCCGAACTGCATATAAGTCAGGCAGTATGAGTCTTGCAACCACAGTTGTATGTGAGACTCTTCGGATGGCCACTGGAAAAACGAGAGAATGCCATCTGAGTGGGTGTATCGCAGATGGTGGCAAGGGATCTTCCGGGACGATCAACACCATATCAAGAGTGTTCTGGGGACAAAATCCAAGTCTTCCTAACAAATTTTTTTCTAATAGAATAGAGTTCGAGAAACGTCAGAGAGATGGATAAAGGCTCATCCACACCCTCCTTTGCCTAATTGTCTGCCACGTCGTTTCCTGCAAGGTCCAAGAGAGAAAAGATCAACTGTAGATGTACCTCGGAGAAGTAAGCTATATACCTGAGTTTGTTGAGAATAGCTGTACTGGTCTTGTCTTCCAGTGCACTTATTAATTTATGCTAATGCTTCGTTTTCTGGACAGAGGGTGCAAACATCTTTCAAAAGCGTATGTAAATAAGCTTGTTATTTAAAGAAATAGTTTAGAAACTAATTTTAAGAAATACTTCTTGACACACGTATATTATTCATAAAATGATAAAAACGAGCGCAAGATAGCGATGATATCAAATTTAAAACAAAACAAAACAAATAAATAAATCTTAAGACAAAACTTTTGTCATTTTCTTGTGCCATAAATTTTGCACTACAATGCGTGACAGACAATGGTTCTTCCAGGAGTGGGCTGGATGACTGCACTTGTCAGTCAGCAGTAGAAATCAAGAGAAATTCCGCAATCGGAATTATTTTCCCTCCATCTGTTATGCTTTGCTGAGAAGCACATAACAAGTACGAAATCTAGGTACAAGGCTACGTGTACGCTGCACAGATATATATTTCTACTTAGTTGACTTACTTATTTCTTTTACCACAACCTTGAAATATGTTTCAACATCCAAAGTGTTTTATGCACAGAAATTAACAAAATCGAAAACAGATGCACACCAAAAAATACCGCAAAAAATATGTTTCATAGATATTTACTATGCATCAGGTAACATTCACGAAATAACGAAGTTTCGTGTGAGACAAAGGACAAAACATTGAGTAACCTGGCGAACAACCTTCTACAGTACAAAATCTGTAGTATAATAATTAAACTGAAGGATTATCCAACCAAAGCAAAGGTCGATTTTAAAAGTTGTAAAATAAGAGACTATTCCCGTAAAAATAATCTTGAAAAAAGTAGTAGCCGCTTTCAACCGTCAGCTGTAGCTAATGGCTTGCCTATTTTGATTGATGGTAGTAGATACCATCGTAAATCCTTAAAAGGAATGTTGTCTAATATGTCTACCACAATTAAAATTGGATCATGTGAACCTCCCAAAAAAAAAATGAACGTGTCGATGTAATTGGATAGATCGATCTCTCGTACTCTCTTAGAACATGCAAAAGTTGTAAATCAAAACCTGTTAGCATTTATTTTTTAAAATATGTACCAATACTCTCTTTGATCTAGAGATTATTCCTATAAAGTAGTAGTAAATATTTCTTTACTGTGCATGAGCGAGAGCAGTATTTCTTTCCCAGATTGCAAAGTCCTAAACATCACCCTGTAATCTTTATAAAATGGAATTTAAAAACTTGATGCACCAGTTAATGCAGTAAAAAGTTATTTTGTACTTGTTTCCTATATAAGTAGCGTTTCCCTAAAATTCTGTAGCCTTGTATCTACGGCATCTATACCTATCGATCGAGTAACACGGTAAGTCAAGTAGATTTATCCTTCAGCTCCTTAGCAAGGACTACTCATCATTTCTATTTGTTTTAGGGCTTAAGAAAAGGTTTGCGAAGCACAGGCATACATATCTCTCTCCACAGTGGACACTGACGCAAGCCTTAAAGGAATGGGGGATTATAATTGTAAATCCCCAGCAGACTTTCCGTATTGCCAGTCGAGCCACGTTTTCGCAATAAAAATGGAAATAAGCATAACTGCAGTGTCCATTTCTTTCGGCGCGTTCTCCATTAACCTCCGAACCCAGAAAAAAACAATAAACACACGTCTTAAAGACCTGTATTCCGAAAATTACGACGTTACAGACCATTGTTTACAGCCTTTATTTTCTTTTTGCCTTATCGCGTTCTGAAATAGACAAAAAAAAAGGACGAACGGGGAAACAAAGAGGTTTTTCTGAAGGAGGGAATTTCTGTACGATTCCCAAATCTTTAAAATGAGTCATAGCCATGATTATTTTTTATCATTGGGTATGCGGTGTCAGCAAGTTTCTTGAACTTCTTGGGACAACGGTATAATTAAATTTTAATAAAAGAGAGACTCTTGCGTTCCTGAAACTTCATGCAGTAAAGAGGAAATATATTTCTCTGAGAATGAAATGCACAAACACTTAATTAATGACATTGCGTACTTGCGTAATAAATAATTATTGCGCAGATAGATAATCGGGTTACAGCATTCCAATATTTCCAGTATGTTCCAAGTATGTAGGGTATAAAATTTTTTTTTAGAATTTTGCTCACTCGGAATAACAACATTACAACATAAAATATTTGTCGCCCAGTGGCTAAGTGGATAAGGCATCAGCCTGCCACGCCGGGGATGTGGGTTCGATTCCCGCATAAGACTTGGCTGTATTCTGGGGAACCGGTCAGTCTTCCGCCTGCAATTGGAACCCCGTCTAGAAAGGGGAGCTGCAACCCAACGTCCATCGCCGGTGTCATCGTCTGTCAATAAAATTCTTCTGTGATTGTGTCATTTGTCTGTTTCTATGTCTTATATTCATATGTACACCGGACTGGGGTGTAATGTTGTCATCCCCCAGGGACTTTAGCCACACACACACACATAAAATATTTATCCGTTACACTATCTACGTATGAACGCAGATAAACTTAAAAAATTCAAAATCAATTGCAATATGAATGTTGTTTCTCGAGTTTACAGCACTGTCCAAGTGTTCTCGATAAACATTGGAGACGCAATGAAAAGGTAGAAGACATGGCCGCTAGTTCCAAGAGGCACCATATACGTTTCATACTCTGGTTGGTTGGTTGGTTGGTGTGTGTGTGTTAGTTAGTTACGCCAAAAAATATTCCTCATTCCTTAACGTTATAAAACTTACTTCTTAACATAATTTGCCCGATTAAATTCTAATTTTACAAACCCCTGTTAAGCTTTCATTAATATTTATATCTACCCTACGGCTCGTCCTCCGAGCTAGCTTGTAGTGTTAGACTTCTAAACTGTAACACAAATAGTGTAAATAATTCAACACGAAATAAAACATATAAAGAAGGCATAGGCAGCCGAACAATTTAACAGAAAACCTACACTAGAGATGAAAAATTTTAACTTTTCAATAAAAGATTGCACAATTGCAACAAATCCTCATGCTGAAAACAGACAAATATAACTAAAAGTAAATAATTCAACAGAGAAAAATAATTACGAACACGAAGAATGCAGACAAAATAAACCGAAATCCTACTTCTAAACCGAAGTTATACTTCAAAACTGTAATCATATAAGGAATCGCCTAACGATGAAATTGCTGACTAATTAAAAATCTTGACCATAAGAAAAGATCCATTTCAAGAATGTCAGGGTGTTACGTGACATATATTTGCTTTCTACATTTACGCTCTTCAGATAGATCTTGGGATCCCTCGTGGGGGATCGAATTCAAGTCCCTCTCTCCCAGAATGATATAATAAATGTGTTTTTAAATGTATGAACTGTGTGTTCTATTGAAGCTTGAACCACATCGGCTTAATGACTACAATCATAAGATGAGTTCCAGCTGTTAAATTTTTAACTTTAACATTATATATATATATATATATATGCTTCCTGGACTAATTATCTTCATAAATTGGAGAGGGGTCTGAAACATACAAGCTGCCATTGGGTGCTTAGTCCCTAGTTACAACCTTACAGAATCTGGGAAGTAGTCAACAGGAAGAACAATTAACATTTCCATAGTATTAAATAAAAGCTGATTTTATTTAAATTAAAGCAACAGCACATAAAATTTCGCTGTGTATGTAACGGGTATAATCTTATTGCTGATAAACAACTGAATTACATTCATTGGAGATACTTGAGAAGTAATTTTCTACCATATTTAATACATACCGTTTCGTCTTCTTAAAGCTTTGTCATGGGAAGTTCATAATAGCGATCTCATGGGCTCAAAAGATAAAACGGAAATTTTACAGCTTAAAATGTGTCATAATTCGCTAAAAAGGCCCCCCAAAATTTTCACACAATGCGATTATAAGTGACTTAGACTAATACAGCAGAATATTTACAGCTCCAAAGCAATAAAGCGGTCAAAATTTATGACGTTATAGATCATTATTTACAACATTTACTTTGTTTTTGCCTCATCGGATTGATGCGCAATATGTACCTTCAGTACTTACCGTGTTCGTCTTTAAGTCAAGTCTATTCAAATCTACAGACGTTTTGTCATTTTGATGTTCAATTATATCTGAAATTATGAAAGCTTAATATCTTAACTTAAAGGCAGACTTTTTTGTGGCTGGAGACAGTTTCTCCCTAAAAAATGTTCTCAGTTAGTCATACGACATATCTCCAATTTTATGGAATTTCCTTTTTTTCTTTGGAATAGGCCTCGTTTACAGGCTACATAAAACTGTCTTTGGGAACAGGAATAGCCGAGAAGCTGCGTTTTGAGATATCACGAGAGTGATCTTTAGCGCCAGTTTACGGACCTTAAAAAATACTTAATCTGGATGCAAAAATAAAATATGCACGGATTTGTAGCCATGAGACGTTATGGAGGTTTTACCGTCATGATGAGGCCCTCGTAAGATATAGTGGGCCCGAAAACAATTTCTAAAGAACACCCTTTGGGACTGCGACATGAATAGAAATCCCTTTATTTTGGTTTTGTAGAGTAATACACAAATTCTAGCTTCCCCTTTAACTTGCACAAGAGGCAAATGTTTCAGCTATGTATCTAGATCCTCAGTGTGACTTCAGGTGCTGAGCTAGACTGTCATATCATGCCAAACCCCAGCATGGAGGAGAGAAAGCTTGGATTATATTTACTGTTGGATAAGCAAGAGAAGCAATTTTTTTTCATTTCATTGGCCTAGTAGGGCAACCAAAGACATATTAGACTTTCACACCCACCCACCCCAAGATCAAAAAAGCGTTTAAAGAGAAAGGAATTCTCGTGTTGCAACAATAGAAAGTTAATTTTCTTTTACTTAAAACGACCTCCTCTAGATGCGTAATTCACCACTGGATTCACCACTGAGTGCGATCTCCTACAGTGATGTGGTTTGTAAATTTTAACCATGTTTTTATTAACTTGCTTTCTTGTGTGTTTGTGTGTTTGTCAAGTACAAATCTTGAAATCGATTTTTAACTAACTTCCCGACTAGCTAGACATTTGAAACTTTTAGAATAGCTCAGAACACGATGACAATGCATTTTTTTAATACTTTTATCCATCTTTAAGCAGAATTAAATTAGTTTTCAAGTTTTTTCAGTTAATTTTGTATTTTAGACTGGTGCAGCCATCTATTGGCCGGAACGGGAACGAAAAGTTAAACGCAAGTTAACTTCCAATTAACTTCCTTTTCTTTCAAGTTTATGGGATAATTCATCAAAAATTTTAAAAAAGTATGTATTAATACATAGAATTGTCAAGTTTATATGATTCAACAGAAAATTTAAAAACATGGTATATAAAAAGTTCTTTTTATCTTGTAATTATTGTTATCTAAGCTGTGTTTGGAGATTTTTATAAATAAAACTATTTTTCTTTTACAATGGTTTCCATGAAATTCGAACGATGTGACTTATCTATTACTATCTGAGATATGATTCTTCTGTAAATCGGTTAGTAAGGAATAACTTATGACACCATAGACATAGAGCATACATATTTTTGTTTTACCTACCTGTAAAACCTACCTATTTTATTTTACTTACTGTTAAACTTGTACAGTTGATTCCCAAATGCTATTGTACGTGACGAAGAAGAAGTTGTTATACTAATAATGTAAAAGGAAATAAGCATATTTTCCCAATAATTATTGTTGGGGAAACAATGTTTTTTTACTCCGACTAACATAAAAGATGTTAAGAATTATTTCCTACGTTAGGGAACAAAAGATCGCATTCATGAACTTACGTTAAATTTTCAGGATACGGAGGTCACTGGCTTAAAAACAATCGCTTTCATTTAACTTCAAAATTACAGTATTTATGCGAGAATAGTAGTTTATTTAAATTAATCCCTAACACGTTCACAGTGAAGCGGATCGAATTACTTTCCAAACAGAAATGGAAATGAGAGCGAATCTGCCAGGTTAGCTACTTTAACGCGTTATTCATTAACCTCCGAAATCCGAAGTAAAAGAAAAAAAAAGGACGCGTCTAACAGGCAGAGAATTGACCATTGTTGATAGAAATTATTTCCTCATCTCGTTTTCAAAGTTGCTTGCACAGAGAGAGGTTACGGAGGCGGAAAGAGAAATATATGAGGTTGAATCAACTCTTAAAAAGAATGAAAATCAGCAAATCGACTGTGAAGACAAGATTTCCAGCTGAGTTGATAAATTTGGTGGACAATTCTTATCAGTCAAAACTCATGAATGATACGTCACGTCAAATGTATGGAAAACAAAATATATGCATACAAAATGGAATATTGATGTTATCTCATCCATACACAAGAAAAGCGGTAACTATCTTGGTTAAAATTATAGGGGAGTACCTCTTTAGGCAATGATATACAAAGTGCTTCCAATATTGACCTCTAAGGCTGCATCTCTGAAGATTATCTGAGAAATAACCAATTATGGCTTTAGGTATAATAGATCAACGTCAGATCAGGTTTTTGGAGTACGAACTACGAATAAAAAATGCACTGATTTTAATATTGATCTACATCATTTGTTTATGAGCTTTTAACAAGACTAAGATAGGATTAACAGAGATAAAATGTCATCGAAGAATACCAAATCCCTTCCAGATCGATAATATTAGTCAAACTGACAATTAAGCTTGAATTAGAAGTAAAAAGTGTACATACGTTTAAAGTTACTAGAAGCTTATGACAGAAAGATTAACTCTCAACAAAGCTTTTTAATTTAATTCTGGATTAGGATATGAGAGATTTAGTTATAAATCGATTGCATAGTTTTAACATTCCACGTTGAGAGGGGCAACGGTGGCCCAGTTGGCAAAGGCAGCGGGCCAGTGATCTGAACATCAGTGGTTCGGTGCCCGTCGCTGACAAATCCACCACCGTGTTCACTAATGGTGGCCAGTGCACGTAAAATATGTCGTGGCTACAATGTCCTCCAAGTTCTCAAATTTACCTCTGGAGGTGCGGGGTAAAGTGTTCCGGTCTCGCCACTTGACTCGGTTCTAAATTGTGGTAGGAGGTAATGCTGGCCACCTATACGGTGCCCCCTTAAATCAATGGCCAGCAGTCTCGCACTTTATCTGAGAACTAATGGCTTCATAGCCAATCTTCTGTACATTTGTAATAAATAAATATTCTATGTTGAAAAATTTCGTATGCATATAGTTTGTTAATAGATGTTACTTATAGTTTGTTAATAGAAGGGAGTTAAAGCTGTAGATGAAACAGAGACATTTCACCTGTGTGTAAAAGGTGTTTCGCGTACAACTTCTTGCAAGCCTTGCGAAGAAAAGATAAATAATAATAAAAAATTACACAGAGAAAAAGCTCACAACTTTTATCTCGAGCTCAATGCCAGGTGCCAATTTATGTTAAAAACAATAGAGTTGCATTTGCCCAATAAAAATAAAATAGAACTCTCAGAACTCAGAAGTTTAAAGAGGAACGAAGAAATAATTTTCAGTCTGAAATTAAAATTATAATTTAAACTATTTAGTTTTTTTTCCAAACTTACCTTCAAAATATGCTAAGTACAAACCTAAATAAATGTACATAAGTAGAAACAAAATTATATATTTAATTATATATCGCTGAATAGGATTTATCTTCAAAATATATTACTTCATTTTACTACTTTCCAGGAAATATATAAAGTAAGTATCGAAACAAATAAATATTCACATGCTGTAAAACATATGTAGTGAATGAATGCTACTTAAAGTCTGGTTATCTGTTTTCATTAACATACACAAACACTTCATTGAAACTACCGTCGATCACAGAGATTCAAACGAATGTGAAAAAACTGTTCATTTAAATTTTGTTTTATCTCGCCATTTTTAGCAATTCAAACGTGAAATTTGAGTTACATTTCTACTGAATTGTATGATATTATATGATTACTTATAATCTATAGGGGATACGTCATGGTGTACTTCAAAGTATGTAATTAAGATTTATCACTCTGGTATTTTTAACTTGAAATGCTGCTTTATTGATATCCTTAAAATACTTCGTTGATGTCCTGTTTGATTATTGACATTTTGAAACTTTTCTCTCTTTATTCCCGTACTCCGCATATTACCGAAGAAAAATATAACTTTTTTAATATGCACTAATAGCTAATACTTTTACTTGCTAATATATTTATTAATAATCGATAAAAGGCTAAATTTCAGCTCTCTGAACTAATGCCGAATTTTGTCTTTCTTTAACTATTTCTTTGCCTTGCGGCAATTAATTTTTAAGACTTTTGATACGTATAACCAGTGACATTCTGCATGAGATTATCAATAAACTATATGCGATAGGAACATGACTCAATACTTGTTTTATTTCTGCGAAAAATATTTACTTTCCCTTGGGAGCGTCTTCATTTTCATCATTCAACGATTCCTCAATTTCACTCCTCTTCCCTCTAATTGAATCAAAATAACAAATGTACTTACCTAGAGAGGAAAAAAAAACAGATTAGAACACATCTTTATTAATAACAGAAACACAGAGTTGTTTGTTATAAGATATTTTTCAGTCCAACTGTGCATAAAATTATGCCATTTTAACAAGGCTAATTAGAAAATGTATAAAGGTAAAAGTAAAAAAAAATGGGATTTATTACAAACTAATATTCATTTTAAAATTATCTTAAGCAGTTCATTAAAGCTTTAAAAAATAAGTTATCAGCTGTACTTTATTTATATATGAAGTTGTTAAAAAAGTCTTTAAAAAAGTCAAGATTTTTTTAAAGTTTCTAGGTGTTTATAATCATCAACTTCACATACCAAAAATAAATCGAACTATTAAAAAGAGCTTCAATGACTTTGTTGTACGGCAAGTTTGTGTAACAGGTCAAGTTTAGATAGCTGTAATTACACAAGAATATGAATTTCTTTTCACCCCAAATTTAAAAATAAACTCGAATTAAAACTTTTTTAGGTTTAAACATTACTAAATCCCCAAAAAATCATTATATGAGCATATTCCGAATTATTTGTGTGATTTATTTTTTATTTACATTGTATTTATTTTTCTTAGGCGGTGGGCTGCGATCCAAAATACTTATTTTCCAAATTAATCCTATATAAATTTTTTGGGAAAGCATTCTACAAAACACGATCTTGAAAGGTTTAAGAAAAAATTAAAAATCTTATATCTTGCGTCATTTGAGGGAAAAAAATCTAGTATTTTTATTAAAGAACACAATTTTTAAATTTTTGTTTTCTTTCAGTTTTGTTTTCTGAAGCAACAAATTTATTTATCTCCAATTCAAAAACTTTTTTCTAATGGTAGGATATCTGATACAAAGATCAAATGAAGAAATAACATGAAAGATATTTAAAGTAAAAACACGTAAAAATAACATTTAATGGGATTCCGAATAAAACTAAATTTTAAAGTTGCTATCCAAATATCGACTCTTGTTTTCTTAACATAGAAACGGAAGATGTGTTTTAGTAAGTTTCGTGTAATTTGAATAGGAATTACATCGAAATCTCAGCACTTGGATCTAGAATCGAATTCCGAGGTTTTGAAATAATGAATATGGACTTTCGATTAAATAATTCGATATAATTAATATGAAAAATCACAAACTGAGAGAAGTACGTGACCTTTACTAAGAAAGGCAGGCATAAAGTTATCATCTTCTAAAGATTTATTTTCGCCTCAAATAACACAATCAACCGGAAATTTTATGCAAAACTGTGTAGATTTGTTAAAGGATATTTTACTATAAATATCTTAACGAGTTCAGGAACACTATTTTATATATTTTTTTTATTTGCATGATGTTTTAATTATTTTTCTTTCAACTGTATAATCATCATTCATTACACATACAAAAATTGCAAATGAAAAGAATTTAAATTTTATAAAATTTTAAATTTTAAATTTAAAGCATTGTAAGTTTTTAATTTCATCAACATCTCTGTTTGCAATTTTGTTTCCCTCTAGTGCGCAGGAAAGGTTTTTAAAATAAACTTTCTGTAGCATTTATAAAAATATTAAAAAGTTGATTTGTAATAACTTTAAAGGATGAGAAATTCATTTTTAGAATATTTTTTGCCTACTGGAAAATAATTCCAAAATTTAATGAAAACAGAGTAAAGGAATGATTTCGAAAATTTTATGCATATACCTTGCAGTGACTTCCAGATATATCCTCTTAAAGAAGACAAAGCAGGAAAAACTCCCCTCCAAGATAAATTGATTTTCAAGTAAAATATGGATGGTACGCATAGACGGTACAGCATAAAAAGGCTGTTCATAGCACTGAAATCATCGTTTAAACATGTTGTTTCTATTATTTGATTGTAAAAGCTCCATAATATGATTTGATGCAAAGATTTTTTTTTTAATTTATGTATTTATTTTATTTGGGGGGGGGAGGGTATTTTGTATCCCGGACTCCCCTGCTACATTTATTTATTTTTCCATCAAAATAATGATAAGAAGTACATAATGATAAATACATATCTTCCCTAAGATATGCCTAATTTCTTCTAGTGCTAGAGCAAGATACAGGTTCTCACTAGTTTTGAGAGATGGAGGTGGTCTTGTTTTGATTCCTACACTTTTAACGTAGGATTACGTGCCTCCATAACGGTTCGCCAGAAAGCAAAATTTCAGATGTCCTGTGTCGCGAGTAATAATTTTGGCAGCACGCCAAACCCAGTCTGTATCGCTTGGCCACGCAGTAAACAGTTTAACAGAAAAGTACCAAAATGCGTCAAAATTTTGACACATATATATAAATAAATAAATAAATAAATAAATAATATATATATATATATATATATAGATATAGATAGATAGATAGATAGATAGATAGATAGATACGTATATACATAACAAATACATACACACACACACACACACACACACACACACATATATATATATACATACATACAGAAGAGGTAAGCAACGATAAGTAATCCTTCGTTAATAACCCGCAGTAGTTTCATTAGAAGAGACTACCTGATTTTTTTTAACGTAGGATTACGTTCCTCAATAACGGTCCCTCGGATAGAAAAATATTGTCCTGCGTCGCGAGTTATAATATTGGCAGAGCGCCAAACCCAGTAGCAGTAAACAGTTAAACAGAAAAGTACTAAAATGCCTTTAAAAAAAGAGGTAAGCAAACGATAAGTAATCCTACGTTAATAACCCGCGGTAGTTTCGTTAGAAGAGAGAGACTACCTGAAATATTTTTTTTTATTTGGAACAGACCTCATTTACAAGCTACATAAAACAGTCTTTGGGAACACAAATAGCCGAGAAAGTTTTGGAATGTGTGTATTTAACTGACTTAGCTCGAGTTTTGTTTTCTTACTTTAAGAGACCGGGAAATTTTGTACTCCATGATTCAAACTCATTATATCGAAACTTCAGCTATATCTAGGATATTTAGAAACAAAACTTGAAATCTATTTTAAATCGGTAGCTGGCGCAAAAACTGAATGGAATAGTACATAACAATTTCAAATATCGTAAAAAAATACAGAAAAACATGGATTAAAATAAAAGTTCGTTTTATTTATTCAGCGAAATAAACTCATTTTATGCATAGCTCTTTCTCCAGTGCTTTCTGTCTCGTCTAGCAGAATATAGACGCTGTAAATTGTTTTAGTATTGAAATTAACTACCACGCCTTCTGAACTCAGCGCTATTTATAGGTGGATATGAAACAGAGAAAAGTAATGAGGTAAGCTGCACCACATTTCGTTGACCCCAGAGAATTGAGTAAAATAAGCAAACTTTTGGTTGCGCAAGTACAGGACAACAGCTGGCTAAATCATAAAGAGAGGTAAGTTCGGGACAATATCTTCAGCAAATGCGCAATTTAAAGTGTGTTCGGTATTCCCATTTTCCTCAATAACGCTATTATATAAAAGTGTTGATGTTGATGATGATGTAAACACCTGCATGTCTGCAGGTCATTAAACCAAAAGCACGTGTGACAGTCAAATTTCTAAGAAATTACAAATGCGATCTAGACAACTCCCATAAAGCTTAGATCTTGTGGCTTTTACTAAACTTGATTTTTTAACGATAGAGGTGTTTCTATTGCTGCGATAAATCTTTGAAGTACAAATATATGTGTTCTAACCCTTATAACACATGGCAATCAAAAGTCCCTTCTCTTCGAAATACAGTTCGTTTAAGTAATTTAAAATATTACGAAACACTCGCACTCGAATTATTAAGCACCCTTGTATTTCACACGATAGCGAACGACTTCCGATCAAAACAATCGTACGTACATTCTTAAAAATGGTGATGACATTTCATTTTGTAGGGTGGTTAAATGAATTTGTATTATCAATAGAGATTCTGACACTCATCTGGTAAAAGCTTCCATTTAAAAAAATATAAATAAATAAATAAAAATTAAAAAATAGAGGGAGAGCACGAAAACAAGAGAAAATCCCTTCATTGCTTAAAGAAAATTCAAAGCCTACAAAGTAGTTATATCAATGAACAATTAATAATGTTTTCGATTAAGCAAAAATAATGTTTCCCCGAAATAATGGAATTCTGTCATTTATTCCGCTCAACAATATGGATGCTGAAAATATAATAAATATAAAATAAAAATAATAAAATATTAGAATATAAAAAATATCTTGCATCGACGAAGCATCAGTAAGAATTATCTCCCCATGTACGATGTTTCACTAAAAACTTCGCTGACCCAGATAAAAATAATCTTGATACAGTATTGTGTAGCATTTATATGTGTGTGTATATATATTTCACACACACACACATATTTAACCAATGCGGAGGCACTTGTCATGCAGACATTTGCTTATAATACACCGCAGTTTTGCTGGCCATTTTATCATGGGGGCACCATATAGGCCGACCAGCTTCATATTATATATATATATATATATATATATATATATATATATATATATATATATATATATATATACTGAATATAAAAGAATCCGAATGAAATACCAAAACCGCACGGAACTGCACGGCAAGCAAGTGTTGATAGTATAACTATAAAATAACAGAACATGAAGGCTTTGTAGCTAATGACCGGGGGGAGTTGTGACCCCCCTCTCCGGTTAAAACATGTTTTTAAGCCTAGGCAACACTCCCAGAGGTCACTACAATTCCATAAACCGTATTATTGAAGTTAAAATTATACTTGAAACTAAAGAATGAATTGCATAAGAAAGCCTAAGTACGAATCCTGCTACAAACCACAATGTATACCATTACTAAATGAACCAAACACTAAAATTACAAACAATATATAGACATCACTCACCCTCTACACCTGGTACAGCCAATTCACCTCAATAACAGTCACAGTTACTCGCTCCCAAAAACTTGGTTAAAATGTATTTTAGAAATAGACGTGGAAAACCTTTATCTCTAGCCCTTTTCATGAATTTGTTGATATCGATGTTCATGTCGTTAACATTAGAAGGGAAAGACTGAACAAAAGGATAAATGTGAGAAAACGATAGATGCAGAAACATAAGAAAACAATATGATCGTCGGGACTAGGTGAACTTGACGGCACATGCGGGAAACGACGATTCGGGGAATGATCGATCGAGATTCCACTGTATATGTATATCTACATATGTGTGTGTGTGTGAGTGAGTAATTGCACCTTAAGATTAATGTGTATGACCAGATGTGTGTTTTACGATACACTATATTAACAAAAATTGCTAGCTGTGCCCGTTAGATTCAAACGAAGAGAATAACTGCTTCCTTTAATACATTTATCTCAAATTAATCATCGTGTAATATAGATTAAGTGCATAAATCAGTATTTTTATATATAGTGTATCACTATCAAATGCATTTATTAAAAAACATAAATCATGTGGTTGATATACAGAAGTTTCTTTTTATTATTTTAGATCTGAAAATGAGCAAATTCATCCATAACAAAGAACGTGAAACTGCACTACGATGCCATAATTAATTCACTATATAAATGGTTCTCGATAAGATTCAAGAGTTATGATCATCAAAAAGTATCAAATGCGTATTAATTGAACTTATGATTCTCTATAAGATTCAAGAATTATAATGATTAAAAAATATATCAAATGTGTATAAATTGAACTCGAAATTTCCCATCCTTTCCTTTTTTCAACCCCAAACTCTCATAATCTGTAACCTCACTAATTATCATTTAAATTATTAAAGATGTTATCTGAGCGTTGCGTACTCAGCGATCCCTGTCAGGTCGACGCCCAAGGAAGAATTTTGATTACCTTTCCACTTTATTATTCTTTCATTTCAGGCGTACCTACATCACACACAAATCTGAGACTCCCTTCTACAGATTAATGTATGATTGATCAGAGGAACAAATTATATAAAATTCCAAATTTAATACACTACATTCAAAACTTAGAAAATAACCTTCATTTCGAGAGACAAAAAGTACGACTAACACTAGTTGCTGGAAATTTGTGAAAAATAGAAACTAGGGAGTAACTATACACGCACTGTGGTCCCTTTAAATCTAAGTAATGCTTGACATATATCAAGCGTTTCGGATTTCACCTTTCCCTTATGGAGTGGGTTAGCATGTATCCCAAGTATACAGGCCCAAGAATGAATATATATATATATATAACAGTTCCGTAACTGATTGACTCACTGACTGACTGATTGACTGACTGACACAGAACAAATCGCTGGACCTAAAGGACTGAAATTTTGCATGGCGATTCTTCTTATAGTGTAGGGATGCACTAAGAAAGATTTTTGAAAAATTCTTCTTAGATTTTTAAAATTAAATTTTTAAGCTGTTTTAGTAACTTTTTTTAAGTTTGCGTTTAAAATAATAGTTTGAGTGTTATAAAATTTATATCACGAGAAAGATCACAAAATTTTCTTTAAAATGAATTCCTTTTTCGAATCTTTACCTCACTTTTCTGAGTTTTGGTGAATTTTTAAAGATTAACTTTTAGAATTTAATTTATTAAGTGCTGATCACGTGATTTCTTTTTCTGATACTTTAAATAAATTTATCATCACGTCCATAACAATGAAATAAACAAAAAATATTTTTTCCCTTGCTAATGCTGCAGACGATTGGACATTATCCAAAAAAATATTAAAATACAGTAAAAGATATGTTCCTCAAACTGTACTATATTAATTGTATTATATTCTTTAGTATGTTCTATTAGATTTAATTCGAATATTTTCTTCTACATTATTTTGTTTATATAAATATCCTTTACGATTTTTTATAAATATATTTTGTTTTTTTTTACATCAATTGTATACATTGATCGCATTTATTATACAGGAAAAGGTTAAATATAGTCCAGAGCTGAAAGTTCCTAGAATAACGTATGCAATAGATGCACCGAATAACATATAGATATCGTAATACTTCAATTTAATCGTAAAATGTAAATTAGTCGTCAAGCATAATTTCTTACATATCACTGATCTCATGTGACAGCTCGTAAATGAGACACTAATCGACATCATTTGGGATAAAACCGAAAATAATTATTTTCCCCTTTTCAAAAAACGCACATTTGCAAACAGCAATTGAAAAGATGCATAAAACTCCTTTCTCGAACGCTAATAACTAGGTAACGTTTCTTTTCTTGTTTTCAGGTCTTGGTCTTAATAGATTTGTCTCATAGCGTGCCGTTTTCATCTAATTCAAAGGTAAAGTAATTTTTTCCCCCCAGATGTAACCTTTTAACTCAAAAGTAATTAATTTTTTTGCGCAAGTTTAAATTAAAGGTTTCTGAAATTGTTCCGTATATAATGGTATCAGAATGGGATGAAAGTTTATAGTTGCTTTTTGTCCAGCAGAAAAGACACTTCTAACATATTTTTCGAGAAATAGGCTTTCGGGTCGTATAAATTATCCTTTTGAAGTTTAGCAAAATAATTGGTCATTGATTTTTTTATGTATTAAAATTTTTGATAGACAGAAAGTTATTCTAAAGCTTACTTGTCCAAACTGTGGTTGGCAACACTAAAAAACAGGTTAAAAAAATAAATTATTCTATTTTTCAAATGTAATAAATTTTTTACTTGCATCAACATCCAACACAAATACTAACAAATTAATTGTGAATCCAACACACAAATTATGATTTTTATTTTTTTAATTTATTTATTTTTTTTGTGGGGGGGGGGGTACATCCGACAAAATAAATCCACATAATCCAAGCAATTCCATAATCTTTTGAAATGACTCTACCGCCCCCTCAGCCTACTCAAAACGAAAAAGACAAAAAAAATTCTATTAAATTTGCGCCCTTTTTTTGTAAATAGACTTTTTCCCCAAAAAATAAAAACTTCTGTAATTTTCTGTGGCAACAGAATAATTCTGATTTATAGTGTTTTTGAAACGTTTTCACGTGCAAAAATATAATTTTAATAGGCGAGTATTCTTTTTGAAATAGCTATCAGTAATTTTCAACGCGATACTTTAAAACTTGTAAAACAGAAGCATTAGTAAGTAGCTCCTACTTAATTCACAGAAATAAATGTTTAATCAAATACCAGAAAATATTAAAATCAAAACTTTTGATTAAACTTTGGTACCCGCTTATAATACAGAACATTGGACATTGACCCATAGGTTTAAAAGTATGGACATCTATGCACTAAAGCAATGTAATAAACTTGAAAACTCGAAGATTCTTTTTTAATGGGATTCCAGGCATTTACACAACGGTAAACTAAACAAGGAGGGCGTTAATACTGAAGGATATGATTTTTTTTCCTTATATGAATAAGAAAAGAAATATTTTCCACATCAACACACATTGAGCTTACATAATATTCGAGAGATAACCATCCGAAAGTTACATATCTGCGTTTGAAAGCGTCAAATCTTTCATTTACAGACTCTTGACGAATTACCTGGGATCCACGGACTGAAACTTCTAAATCTCTTTCGCTTTATCCTTCCCTCTCGAAATTAATGATATATCAATGATGCAACATAAGCTAACATCTTCCCATCACTACAGATGTGTATGATTTCATGTATGGGCTTTAATTAAACACAGTGTTCATGAATACGCGCGTAGTTTTAAATTTAAAAAATAATTGGGATTTCATTTTATTATAGACTAGCTGAATACCCGTGCTTCACTACGGAGTACATTTTAGGATAATTACTATGAAAAAATAATGAAATTGCTTTTTAGATGATTTTCTTATTAACAATTTTTTTTCGTTTCTTCATTGGACAGAACTAATATTACCAGGCTCGTCCGCGAACTTACGCTGAGCAAGCTACGTAAAAACTGACCGTGGGAGAAACAATTTTCTCTTACATCTACGCCAGCATATTTTAAAGTTTGGCCTTGGGACTAATTTATTGTTATGGCAAAGCATACTTTGAGGGGAAATTGCAGCTTTATATATAGGTTTAATTTAATATCCATGAAACATACTAATTTGAATTAAATTCTTAAAAAACTTCCATCTCAATGAGTCTAGTGGTTAAATTTTATATTTTACCGTATTTTAATATTTTTTTGTCAATTTATATCGTTGTTATGCCCGTGACGCAAAATTAATTTAAAGTATCACATAAAGAAAAGAAACCACGTGATCAGCATTTAATAAATTGAATTCTAAAAATGAATCTTAAAAAAATTACCGAAAATCAAAAAATGAAGGTAAGGATTCGAAAAAGATTTCATTTTAAAGTAATTTTCATGATCTTTCTTGTGATATAAATTTTATAACCCTCAGATTATTATTTTAAATGCAAACTTAAAAAAAGTTACAAAACAGCTTAAAAATTTAATTTAAAAAATCTAAGAATTTTCCAACAATCTTTCTTAGTGCATCCCTACACTATAAGAAGATTCGTCATGCAAAATTTCCGCCCTTTAGGTCCAGTGGTTTTATCTGTGCGTTATCTGTCAGTCAGTCAGTCAGTCAGTTACAGAACAGTTTTATATATATAATATATATATATTCGCAAACAGATGCGTACTCGAACTCTGACATGAAAAAAATCGTATTTTCACTTAAAAATCAATTTTAAATTTATAAGACATCAAAAGTAAGCTCATTTTTGCTTATAAAAAATTAACCCAATATTAGGAGCATAAAAAAAACTTCTTAAAACTTTCCTATTGATGAAAATTTTCTCATTTTAGAATGTAAGAGAAACTTGACCCGAAAGAAGTCTTTTATCAAAAAGGGTCCTGAAAAACTAGACATAAAAGTTTTTATTTCTCTATCTGGGAATTCAAAGATATATAGAAAAAAATATGATATGCTGATGATTTCACTGTGCTCAGAATAAGACATCAAAAACAATGAGATATTGTCTCTGATTCAAATCCACGCACGCACAATTTGCAGCTCTTTTATCTCATTCGTTTTGCATCCTTCTTTAGCCATGAATGCACCAATTGTAGACAGTCGGGTCACGTTTCCTCCGACTCATTAGGGGCATTAATTGGGTTAATTCAGGAATAAAGTTTCAGGAATATCTCGGAGAGAGAGAAATAAAATATTATGCAACTTTTTATGGGGATAGTCGTCTAGAATCAACTGCAACCGTGGGAAAATGGGCCATCAGAAGAGAGAAATGAATGTTTTGTCGTTCTTTACATGCTTACTTGACGGCATATCAATAAAGATAATATACTGATTGCAGATTAATAATTAATAATAAAGCAGTTGAGAAGATATTTATGAATAAAACTTTTTTTCCAAGATTAGTAAAGACACTTTCAGCTATAAAAATGTCATGGTCAATTATACTAGCATACATCGACTTAATTGCGTATAAAACCTGGAGTACGTTTATGATGTCGTGAGTACGTTGTAAAAAGTATCACAATGGTTTCCAACTTAGTTGACCAACGATTAACCAGGTGTATGTTTATGGTGGAACACCATTCTAATGAAAGCGCTGACTGTGGTTTGTTTAGCTGGTAGATTTATTTTTCAACTTCAGGTTTAAAGACCCTTTTTCCCGAAGTTGAAGACGCATTACTATAATGTTTTGGTCTGTGATAATGAAGCATTGTTAGCAAAAGCACTGAGGGCATATGTAGAAGACCGTCGAACAAACTGATCAGTGGTTGCTAATATGATGGCAACAATTGAAAATTTTCGCTTACTGACTCTATTCTGGGGTTTCATAACATTTATTTTATAATTGTATCTCAAACTTATACTAATCTTTCCAGTCTAGAAAACATACGAACAACAGTTCAATTTCATATCATGTTTGGCCCGGTGACATTTTTAAAACCATTTTTCAGAAGCTGTAGCTTAATTTTGTCAGTATTGAGCCAGTGACTACGTTTAGTAGTTGTAAGGTCTACCTAATGATCGATTGACAATAATCGATCATTGCATTTGCATAAAATCAAAGAAGCTACAAAAAAATGCTAATTTCAGCATAAACCATTACTATAAATTCCGCGTAGCCCGACTGCGGAAGAGACTGGTTTGTTTGGAGCTGTTTATGCGAGTTGCCCTCAGTGGATCATAGCTAGATCGCTTCTAAGCCTAGGCGAGTTTTTGCCACTCTGGCATAGTTTAGTTTCTTGTGTTAGTAATAGTGGATTACCATGCAGCATCACTGGTATGACTTATATATATATATATATATATATATATATATATATATATATATATATATATTGTGAGTACTTGAACTTCATTTCCTTGTATAGTGGTTATAACATTTTGTACCAGTCTTTACTCAATATTGTTTTGACACTGCAAGTTATATGTGTCAAGTGAATAATAAACTTCGTTATTTATCTAGTGAAAAAGTGTCATTTCTACTTTATCAGAGGGTGACTTCGATATATATATATCCTAGAAAGGGTAGAAGTCATATCTGTATATAGTACCTAAAAAGGCGAGTATTCCCGAGTCAAATGAGTGAGAAGCTGTGGTTGCTGTATTTTCTTGGTACCCAAGCCAATCAAGAATGCTGGAAAAGAGGAAGTTGGGGAAACCATTCCCTGTTAAGTTGATCGATGAACAAAAGTCATTAAAAATTTTAACGATAAAGAGACCAAATAGCTTTAAACAACTTAAGTTAATCAGAAGTACATTAAAAGCATTTATCAACGAGAGGCCCCCTACTTTGTCAAAACATACATGGGAACAGAGAATGCAGGAAATGTCTGTCCTTATGAGTGAATAATATAAGTGAAGAGCAGAGAATGTTCCGAAGTGTTCAACTTTGAAATCGTTTTAGTTTTCCTATTATTTATTAGATTTCGGCAAAGAGTTATCATTATTCTTACCTGCCGTATTTTTAGGACCATAAAACGCACCTTTTTACATAAAAAATCAACCTAAAATTGGGATACATCTTGTCCGAAGGTAACATTAAAAAAAATGAATATTTTATTATATGTATTTATAACTATATATCTTTGAAGTCAGGTATAAAGGGCTTAAGTCAAAAACAGTGATTTTTAGATATTTGTTAGTACTGATAAAAAAATCTTTTGACTGGTATAAAAGGCTTAAGTCCATCAATTTTGTATACAAAATAACATTTCTTTGTACAAAAGACTCAAGTCGAAATTTTACTTCTGCGATTGGTATAAAAGCCAATAACTTGGTATATTTAAATCACTGTTTTTGATTTAAGCCCTTTATACCGGGCTTCAAAGATATATCACATATTTTATAAATATTATTTATTATATTTATTATATATATATTTTTTTTATCTTTATTAAGTAAGAAATTGAAAAAATCTTTATATACCTAACAAAATACAAAATATTCTTTTCTAAAAATCCTCTTATAACTATGACGTGCATCTTACGGTCCGAAATATACGGTAACTAAAAGTTTAACAGGTTGTTTTCTGGAATGATTTTGGTAAATGAAAATTATTACTTTGCATGTAAAAACCAATACCAGTTATATATCAATTTTTAATAATTTCAAGTTAAGTATTCAGATTCAAATGGAAGAAAAAATTATTCGTAGAACAACGAGGGATTTTTAAAATTTTCAAAGCTTAATAAATAAATAACCGTTATTAGAGAGAGAGAAAAAAGTCAGCAGAAAAGTATATACAAGAAATTTCTCAACAGCGCCAGAAATGAACTTGAATTACATAAGCTCCTGCTGCTATACTGCGAAAAAAAGATTCAGTTCCTAGTACTTAACCCTATTAAACATTTAGCAGAGAATTTAAACTTATATTAATCTTCGCAATCTAGTGAACGCACGTACGACAGTTTCCAATTTCAAATCTCGGTTGGAAAATAAAGCAGGTCTGTTAAACTCTGGATTTAGTCATTAACTGAGATACGAGCCGAAACAGTGAAAACATTCATCAGAGAGGTTGTGTTTCAAGATCTGAAACTCGACGCCGTTTATTCAGTGAGTAATAGATTTTTGAGGATCATTTTTCTCTTCTGCTACATCTGAGAGGAGTTATTGTTTCCCAGACGTTGTCTCTTCTTATGATAAACTGATTTTTAGCATTACGCTCGTGCGTTAGAAAGGGACACGATGTACTTTTTTCAGAAACAAAAAATAAATCGAATGATAGGAGGAAATGCACGAAAGTCAGAGAGAAAAGTTCTTCGTCGGAAACACAATTTTTGCTTCTATCGCTCTTTAGTATGAAAAAACGTGTGTTTCAAAAAGTATGTAATACCTACATAATGGAGAGTCTGTGCCGAAAACAGCTTCAATTTAGTCTGTAAAAATACATACGTATGTGGTACATATGCAAAATACCGTTATGTACCTTCTGACTGCTGGGGTTTATCAGTAAGCACTACACGTATGTGGTACATATACAATATACCATTATATACCTGCAAACTTCTGGGGTTTATCAGCTGAGGTTTATCAGTTTGGATTCGCCCAGCTCGGTGTTAACTTAGGGAGAATTTTTTCCCGATGATTTTCGACTTAAATTTAAAGATTTTTTTTAAATTAAAAATTTTTTTATAGAATTTTTTTTTACTCGGGTGCCTTTTTTCATTTTTTAAAGAAACGCAAATAATATATTTTAAATTTGAATTAATGTGCGAAAAAATGTGGTATGCTGCGTTCTAAAAGCACACTATTTCTTTGAGTGGAAAAAATTTCTAATATGAACAAGATAACCGAGTAAAAAATTTATTTCTTTATTACGGCATACATTTAAAATAATCTCGACATCCAAGTCGATAATCATCGGTGAAAATTTTCTCCATAGTATAACTTTGAACTGAGCGAATTCAACATGGCTGCTACACAGAAGCCTTAAGACTCTGTCCCACTTTTTTTTCTTTTCTTTTTACTCAATGGCCCAGGCATCTTGATAACATTCGACCTATCAGAACCACGAAATCTTGTTGGCTACATTATTATAGGAGTAGGGATGCGACATCGATGTCGATGTTTTCAAAACATCGATGTTTTGATAAATACATCGATATTTTAAACATCGATTTATTGAAGCCGATGTTTTTTTAACATCGATGTTTTGTGCTCGATGTTTTACGTTGTCTCGATGTTTTTTTTTAATGAAAAACTACTATAATAAAAAAAATTAAGTACCACGTACCATAATTTTCACACTCATTAAATGTAAGTCTGAATTCTGAAAAGGACGAATACGAAAGGAGGAACGATTCCTTAGCAAACAGACAAATGGCAGTCAACAACCAATGAACTAATCAGAGCGCATGGAATGTGCCTGACACTCCAGAACCTTCCATGGGGTTTTATTTTAAAACTAGTATATACGTGAGAGCAGCCATTTAAGTTTTTGTTTTGTTCTGGTTTTATATAAATTGACGTTAATATTATTAGTAAGATACCTCTCAAAAGTACCGTTTGGAAATATTTTTGCAAAACCTCTGACAAATTGGCAAAATGCAATATTTGCCTAAGTCCCTCAAAACTTCTGGCAATACCACGAATTTATCTGTACATTTGAAGGCAAAACATGGCGATATTTACAACGAGAATTTTGAGTCATCAATGTAGCCCAAGGCAAAAGCAATCAAATTTATGTCATTTGTGTCAGCCCAATGAGAGAGTAAAATTAAATCACCCCCCACGACTAACCGAAGTAACATTAATGTTAGAGATTGCTAAACCAGTTTTAAAAAATGGATGTTCTAAAACATCGATGTTTAAAAACATCGATGGTTTTTGGGCGATGTTTTATTAGCATCGATGATTTAATATTGAATATCGATGTTTCAAAACATCGATGTTTTTTTTATCGATGTCGCATCCCTATATAGGAGCACCATTTAGGGAATCCAACATTGCTCCCTATGAGGGGACAACACGGGAATGTCCAAGCATTACTCGGGATTCGAATCTAAGCCCACTGTGGGGAGGCTCAACACGCTAACCATTATACCATGTGGGTGGTCCTTTGTTCCACTGAAAAAATCATTTATTGAGCACATTGAATAAAACTGTTACTGATATAATGCACTATTATATCGCGCGTGACAGCAAATTAATGGTTGCGAAGTGCAGTTTGATAATGTGTAGGGATATATGAGTGGATGTATGTGAATTTTAATTTTATATGGATTCATATAGGTTGTTGTTGTTGTTGTTGTTGTTGTTTCTAATGCCACCCCCCCCCCCTTTGGCCAGAATATATTTCAGACCAGCTCCATATAGGCTGATAGGCAGAGGGATGCGGCTCTGATTTTATAATGGCACCACAATGGTCGGAGTCCGATTTAGCCAAGTACCCCCTTAATTTTGACCGAGCACACCCAGGGGTGACATCTGAGAGGATCGTACCCTCTCCCATCTGCTCTGACATCATAGACGGACTTTCTGTTCTACGGATTTAACGTGCCCATATCCGACCTAGATACGGAGGTATTCAATGGCGCGTGTCTGGACTTTATCTGAGTACCCTCAGTACCGAAAGCCAGCGCGCTGCCACAAGGCTACCTAGAGCCCTTTTCATATATGCATAACAGGTGATCGAATCTCTAATGTCTAACAGGATTCGGGAAAGAATGTAAAATATATAGCGCCTAAATATAAGTGTTTATTACAGATATTAATGACTCTTTTAAACTGACACGAAAGTTGTCCGATAATTAATCAATGACAATTATACTGCGAGGAGAAAAACATAACTGAAACATATCTATCAATATCTATGTATTTTGACAGCTACGCATGTACAAATTTATCATCATAATTTAAAATAAAAATTACCCAAGTGGTTTACTCATGTTTAAAAGGCTGCAAAGTTCTAATTTTTTTTTTTAATTCCAGAAAGGAAGATGATGAATGAAAAAATATATATAATCCAAAAAAATGAAGTTGGCTGTAAAAAAGTGTGACTGCCTTCTTAAACACCCGTTTTATACATTGAAAAAGAAATTCATATTTTTGTGGTCAGAATATGAGAGAATTTAGTAAAAGTTTCCTCTATTTTACTCCTCCCCCCTTCCTATGAGAATTTACATTCACAGAACGCTCTTACCTGTTCCAATACTCTTTTGAAAGAGAAGAATTTAGCGCCCCAAATAAGAGAGAAACTCATAGAATTCAAAATATGTGTTTATCACAAATATCTCCGCAAAATTGCGATCAAATGATGGAAATAAATAACCCAAAGGAGAAAAAAAGTCTCCCACCTTGAAATTATTACTTTTTCGTTGATAAAATTCTTCAGACTTCATTTCATACCGCGCCACTTCTCAAATAGAATAAAGAACTTTCATGGATTACGGTGACAGTCGCCATCTTGGTCGCCATGGAAACCTTTGTTGTTCATCTCCCATCGTTGCCAGGTTCCGAAACTCAGTTTTAATGGTGTTCATATGTATGCGTGCAGGGAAAAATACAGGATATATTATAATATTGGTTCTCACCTTCGGGTAAATCTCTTGGGGGAGTTTTGTTAATAATAAAAAATATATATATGTGTGAAAGTGCAAATACGGCTGTGGGCGTTTTCTTCAATGTATATAAAAGGAGAGGTAAAAGTTTCTCGAGCATGAATGCTCTGAATTTATGGAGGAGTTCTGGCAACGGATGGAAGATTTTATGCTGTCTTGTTCCACAAAATTTTCTGGGGTATTTCTTTTGCTAACAAAACATTGACACTTTTACTGAAATCCATCTATAAAGAGTACAGATGTAAAGTGACATAAGGCGTGCTCAGAAATGCCCAGTTTGGGGAATATCTGTGGTAAGTTCGATTAGCTATGTGTATTACTGTAAAAAAAATTTCAGGTAGTCTGTTCTGACAAAACTACCACGGGTTATTTACGTAGGATTACTTATCGCTGCTTACCTCTTTGTTTTCTTTTTTTTTGGGGGGGGGGCGCATTTTGGTACTTTTCTGTTTAACTGTTTACTGTTACTGGGTTTGGCGTGCTGCCAAAATCATAATTCGCGACGCAGGACGGACATTTTTTTTCTTCCCGGAGGACCGTTATCGAGGAACGTATTACTATGTTAAAAAGAGTTCCACTCGTTAGGATTATTAAATTATTGCAAATGAATGCTTCCATGAACTAATACCTTGATGCCAGATCAAAAGTAACAAATTCCGTATAATAGGGCTGAATAATTTTTTTTTTGTATTTTGGGTCAATTTGTGTGTTCATTTCCTACATTTCAGGTCATACAGGTGATTATTAAAAGAATAATGTTTGTAATCATGGAACTCAGTGTAACACGATTGGTTTTGGTTTTGTGTTACATTGAGTTCTGCGAATCTTCTTTTATTCTTCCGACAAAATAGAACATGGAAGTAATAAATATTACAATGAATAAATAAATTTGGGTAAAGTTACAAACAGTACCAGGTATTCAAAACTTATGTAAACATTTATGAATGCAGGGCTAGAAAATACAAGTAAACGTTATAGCATTATTTGAAGTACAATAATCAACATTTTATGACTGCAAATATATCACCGATACTAGTGAAACAAATTCTACCTTTATGAACTCTCAATCTATGTACTCACTATGTATGCGTTCTTTGTTCCCGAGGGAGAGAGCTATATAGGCATTCGAAATTCGCGAGATGAGTTTAATTCGCAATCACTTATAGAGAATATTTTTAAGGTTTTCTGACAACTATTCAAATTTCGGGAATTAATTTGAAAGTTTTAAGGCCTGTTCACATAGAATTCGTCAGCGTCAGTGTAAAATTTTTTAACTAATCATATACCAATCGTTGACCCATTTACTCAATCAGCGCCAACGGAATCTTCAACGCTAACGCGGACGAATTCTATGTGAACAGGCCCTTATGATAAACCCGAACTCAAATCACGTGTAAATTCGCTACTTAATAGAACTGAAATGTGTTTTTGCACATGCCCTCGTTAGTTAAAATGCCCCGTGTTCAAAATCTTCCCTTTCATTAATGTTTTACTTCCATATGTTATCACGGTTTTCACCTAGTTAGAATGTCCTACCTGCTTTGGGAGGCTTTTAAAACTTCTTAACATATTTGTCCTAATTGCGTTTCAACCTGTGTTCTAACCAGATCGTATTTTCTCAAAAAGTTAAAAATGTTAGTTATGACACTTTAACTATGGAAGGCAGTATTAATGACGAGGCAGATGCAATCAAAATTACGGCAGCATTTCTGTAACCCACTGTAAGTGATGAACTCATCGTTAACTAACATTTTGTCATTTTGGTTTTAGGCATTTTGGTAACGTTTTGTCTTGGTATATTCTCTAATTATTAAGTTTGATATATTCTCTAATTTATAATTATCATAATCTCTGATGAGGACACGGTGGCCCAGTTGGCAAGAGCAACGGGCCAGTGATCTGAACGTCCCTGGTTCGATGCTCGTCGTTGCAAATCCACCGCCATGTTCACTAATGGTGGCCGGGGCACGTAAAATAGGTCATGGCTGCAATGTCCTCCAAGTTCTCAAAATTACCTCTGCAGGTGCGGGGTCAAGTGTTCCGATCTCGTCACTTGAGACTGTTCAAAATTGCGGGACCGGTCCTTTAGCCAAGTCGAACTCCGACCCTTTTGGTGCTAATTCAAAACAGGAGCCGTCCCTTTTAACCCAATAGCCTATTAGGAGCTGGTGAATGGAACCTACAACCAGGAGTCATTAGCAACAACAACAAAATCTCTGATTATTAAAATTATAATTGAATTCTAATTAGCAATTATTCAGTTATAGTCTCATTATTTGATATATTATCTAATAATTAATCTCTAACTATTGATTCTCTGATTAAAAAATAATATTAATTATTATTTAATAATTATAATTTTGATATATTATCTAATTATTTTATCTAACTCTCTGATTATTATGTATTTTTTATGCATTTTTCTGTGTAGATAGACGTTTGAAATTCACTCTCTTCTTTTAAATCCTTTTCAAGCCGAATCCTGCACAGAAATTACATTGTGGAGAGAACAGATGAAATAATCTGTTCAATATTTTCAGACTGTTTAAAAAAACATCTTTCACTTATTTTTAGCTATCCAATACAAGATAAAGAAAGGATTTAGTTTAAGTAAAATACACAAGGGCTTATCTAAAAAGATAAGACCTCCTATTCTACAACATCCATTATTCTCTCGCTCAAAATACAAGATTATATATTTTAGTTCCGAAAATTCTCTCATTTTAAAATTAAAAAAAAAAAAACTCAGTCATTTTAATCTTAACTTATATTTATTGTGGTTTTATTTTAAAGAAAACTACGACTGTGGCCATTCTCTTTTAAAAAAAAACTTAAATAAATTGGCACCAAAAGTCTTTGGATATAAACCGAAACTGAAAAATCGAAACTAAGATCTACTTTCTTCATCTTTGGTTCATACTCAACATTTGCATGGGAAAAAGAAACCGAAAAAAATAAAAAACTGCTTCAAAATAAGCTCATATGCAAACGGCTAATTGGACCTGAGCCAGCATCGTGGAAAATTTAAAAACAACCATTTAATTTAGACAAATAGCAGTTGCCCAGAAGCTTTGTATTTTAATTTATTTCATGCAAAAAAAAAGGTTCTTTATTCCTTTCATGTCAGAATGTGCAAGTCGACTTTCAAATAAAAACTGTAGCTGCTTTGATAAAACATTTATTTTTGCAGGACTACTAGGAGATAAAAAAAGAATAAACATTTAGCCTTAAAAATAAATTTGTATTATTATTCCTCTTTTTTCGTCCTCGCTAGTTCCAGGAATTCTAAAAATGTTATATATTCTTCGAATAGTATAAGAACAAGTTGTTCATACCACCCCACCCCCCGAAAAAAAAATCAGGTAGTCTCTTCTAACGAAACTATCCGCGGGTTATTAACGCAGGATTACTTATCGTTGCTTACCTCTTTTGTATGTATATATGTATGAATGTGTCATGTATATATGTATCTATATATATGTACGTATGTATATATATACATATATGTATGTATGTCAACGTTTTGACGGATTTCGGTACTTTTCTGTTTAACAGTTTACTGCTTGCCCAGGAGATACAGACTGGGTTTTGCGCACTGCCAAAATTATAATTCGCGAGGTACGGACGGACGGTTTTAGCGTCTCAAATTTTGCTTTCCGGGGGGCCATTATGGAGAAACATAATCCTACGTTAAAAAAAAAAGAAAACGTTCCAGAAAATACTCGAACAGAAAAATATCGATTTCAAAACATAAATTCAATTCAGTAATGAACGAGTACATTCCTATTAAAGCTAAGACATACTATTGACATCATATACGTGGACGAAGATTGTATGGAGGTATTGGCGCGTAGTAAAGCTTCAGATTGAAAAAAAAACGTAAAACAGCGAAAGATCGGCTTTTTTCACATTTCAATGGTCACATACACACAGAAAAGGAAAAATACTCTTTCCATAAAAAAAAAAAAAATCTATTCACCGAACACATTCCGACATAATCGAAGTTAATTTTTATATATTATTTACCATATTTTTCGGACCATAAGAAGCACCTTTTTGCATAAAAAATCGACTTAAAATTAGGGTGCGTATTATGGTCCGAAGGTAACATTAAAATAAAATGAATATTTCATTATATATGTTATATATACCGGATGTCCGGGCTAAAAGTATTCAAAAGTTATGGTTTATTTTTACGTAACTACCCATTAGAGTTTAAAAAATAATTATATAAATATAAAGAACATCTCACCAAGTTTTAATATCAATAGATTTCGTTGTGTGCCTCTTTTGTAGCACAACAAACGTCTAATCGGTAATCCAGTTCTCTCCGAGTGTTTTGTAGCATATCAGGAGTTATTAGTGAAAAACAAAAACATTGAGTATAAACAAAAAATTTAAACTGTGGATGGTTTGAAGAAGCGTATCATTCAAGTAATTCGTCACTTGGAGAGAACTGGATTACCGTTTAGACGTTTTTCGTGCTGCAAAAGTGCACACATCGAAATATATTGATATTAATACTCTGTATATTTATTTCTTAAAAAATTCTAATGGGTAGTTCCGTAAAAATAAACCATAACATTTGGATACTTTTAGCCTGGACACCCTGTATTTATTATATAGATTATTTATTATGTTTATTGTACATATTGTTTATCTTTATTAAGTAAGAAATTGAACATATCTTTATATACCTAACAAAATACGAAATATTCTTTTCTAAAAATCCTCCAAAAAATTTGAGGTGAGTTTTACCGTTCGGTGCGTCTTATGGTCCGAAAAATTTATCTTTAATACTAATATAAAAGGTATTTATCTACAGTACCTATATTTAAATATCTACACATTTAAGGCGTTGAAAGGCAAAGTGGTGTAAGTTACATTTTCAACTTTTTTCATTTGGGGGCATATATGTAATCTCCATGTTCAATTTATAAGGGAATTGTAAATAGTTATTATTTGCAATATTGTAATAATTATTATGAATTATAATTTGCTTAATTTATGGTGGAATTTTTTGTAGTTTTTGCAGCTAAACTCTCTTGACTTACACCACTTGACTTACTGACTTACACCACTTTGCCTTTCACCGCCTCATTTTTAAACACATGCAATTTTTGTACAAGTTTTTTCGGCATTTTCTTCCTTCTCTAAAGTTTGTAATATTAGTACGATATTTATCTTTATATACCTATGCAATTTTTTTTACAAATTTTCTTCCGCATTTTCTTCCGTCTCTAGAGTTTGTAATATTAGTACGATATTTAAACTTTTAAACGGAAACCATTAATGATTTAATATCTTCTTTCGTTATCCAGTTATTTTTAAATCGAACCTCAATTCTTCTTTATTTCTCATTCAGAATAATTGGATTTCTGGCACAAAGAATAAAATAATAAAGATGTTCGAAGAAGGGATAGTTGGAAATAATAGTTCAATGGATTCCTTTTAAAAAATAAATTCCAAAAAATGAAAAATATATATATTTGATCTCTTACTATATACACAAATCCTAAAGATACTTTAGACACTTCGCATAGCTTTAACAATAATTACTGAAGCCTTTTCATTTTAATTATCTAAAAATATGAATTTTGAATTAAAAAAGAAAGGAGTGTAAAGCTTGAATTCGAAGAGAAAAAAAAATTTTATTTCATTGACCTCATAATACATTCCTCATCAACGTAATCATCCATAAAATTTTCAAGATGAGTGTTATGGTATATTTTAAAATAAAAATCGAATTCAATATTACGTCATTTTTCATTCAAATTACAGCACTGGGTTCTCTTAATCTATTCAAACCAGATCATTATTTTGAAAATAATGAAAAGAGCTTAAGTTACACTCATGAGGAGAAGTTTTGAAATGCGAGGAGGCATGCATTTTATAACATTCACAGGGCCGGCATACAAATTGGCTTCATTAAGAGAGTATATTTCTTTTAAAAGGCCAAAAATGGGTTTATATAAAAGAAATTTTTGGATTGTAAGTAACATGTTAATTAGGAACATTTCGCTGCACAATTTTGTTTTTTCGGAACATTCAATTGAGATGCTATATTTAATACCCAGGATAAATTATTTATTAAATATCTCTGAGTTATGTATGTTAAAAAGTAAGCAAGTTATTTGTGACAATAAACATCTTTGATTACGTGCGATTCTAAAAATGTGTTGTTCAGTGTTTTGCTTTTGTATTTTAACACAATGTTTACCGACAATTTTATTTAAGTATATACGCAAGTCGCCGGCAAACACTGAAATTTTGGAATAAAGTAAGGTATTTTTATTTTCTTAAATCAGTTTTCTCTATATGGGAGCATGAGATTAACAGTTTAAATGATAAAATATTTGCTTGAAAGTCTTTAAGGTCATAGTAAAGACCATAGGGACTACAATAATTATTTTCTTTGGGAATTTCATAGATTGATCCATGGATTTAACCCCTAAATTGTCTTCATTTGAGTGTAAAAACACGAGTTTACCCGGTACCGGCCAACAATGTGTTAACTGAAGAGGTTAGTTCGACCCGAAATTTTAATGGACATTTATTTTGGACCAAAAAAATTCTCATTAGAAATCAGTCAATAATCATTTTGAATTAATGATGAAAAACTTTAAGTCACAGCTTAATATGTTTTATCATAAAAGTTAAACATTTCAGTTACTTATAAAAATCACAAAATTTTCATATTCACTTTATCTTTAAATAGCAATTTTTATATAATGAAGTACCTTAAATAATCAGTGCTACGGAGAATATTTATTATCATTTTCTTAGGTTAATCTCTTTTTTCAAAAGTAAAGTTTTAATGGGCTCCTTTTATGATCAGGTCATTAATAAATTATAATTTGAGGTCATTTTATGGGTTGGGTTTTTTTTCCTCATTCTGTTCTTTAGAATTGAAGGTATATAGCATGTTTTACCATTTACTGAAACTTTTCATTAATTACTATCAAAATACATGAATATGAATATTTATTGATATAAACGAGAGATAATTGGCCTCCTAAAGAAAAGTTGGGTGATAAAAAAACTGAACATCCGACTGAAATGGTTACAAATGTCACCTGCTCCGATGAATCCTGCCTCGATGGCACTTCCCTCAGCCATCATCGATAATTTTAAATTAGAGTAATAGTGCATTTTACGGTACCATGGAAAGAAAACAGAAAACGTTAGAATCTAAATATCGTACTTAAAATAATACAAGTACGTCTTGTCGTATGTTTGTTAGCAGTTCGTTGAAGAAGGAAATTGGAAAATCAATCATCTTGGAAAGAAAAGACAAAACCTTTGTGCTCGAGGAATAAACAGGAAATCCAACGGAAATAAAGCACAAATAGCAGTAAGTTGCAATTTTGCATACGGCCGTTTCGAAGCTGCAAAGGAGCTTCTTCATCAGTGCAAAAGTGGCAGCTCAAAAAGCCGAAAACTAAGCGACTAGACACGTGCGCATGCAAGAAGCTCCTTTGCAGCTTCGAAACGGCCGTATGCAAAATTGCACCTTACTGCTATTTGTGCTTTATTTACGTTGGATTTCCTGTTTATCAATCATCTTGGCTAAACGTTTGGATTTTTTGTAAAACGGTCCAGAAATGATGTGCAGCAGTAGAAAAGGCATAGTATAAGATAGAAAAGAATTTAATGCCAGGTCTACCGAAGGACAAGAAAATCAGTTTGTGACCCCCCCAAAAAAGGTCCAATATTTAATCTTTTCCAC
Organism: Dolomedes plantarius; assembly: GCA_907164885.2. Taxonomy (NCBI): domain Eukaryota; kingdom Metazoa; phylum Arthropoda; class Arachnida; order Araneae; family Dolomedidae; genus Dolomedes; species Dolomedes plantarius. The sequence continues at coordinate 135,091,146 of OU015493.1, read as the reverse complement.
AGATATTGTAATAAGTCTTTGTTCCCATCACCCCCATCGTGAAGAATTTTACTCCTATAAGTCTAAAGCCCACGATTACGGAAGCCACTTTGATGCGAATTCTGAATTTTTCTATCGGAATTTGGCCACAGGTACCAAACAGCTAAATATTTTGATACACTAGAGCTTTGCCCCATGACAGTTGCATCGAAAGCTTCAAAGCAGATTAAAAAATATTTTCTGAAGCAGCCGAACACAGTCGATTCAAGAAACATTAATTCCATAGTTTATTTTTATGGCGTTTTTAAAATAGTTGTAGCCTAATTTATGAGTTAGATCGAATAGCTACACTTTTTCAAAAGGCTTAGCCCGTCTGCACACGGAGTCTTTTGAGTTGCCCCGTGTGCAGACGGCCTAAATGGCAAAAGTTTTCAACCAATCAGCGAGAGTTTCATCCGTTAGTGGTGATTCTCGACGTTGACAGAGCACACAAAGATAACGTGGTATTTCGAGCCAAATACAGATAAATTCAAGCTTCGTCTATTACAGCGCACTAATATCACTTCAGAACGAAAGTCTGTGACAGCAAGAATCAAAGAAGAAAAAAAAGGCAAACAACGATATACCTGTTGACGAATAACTCACATTTTAGACGCATCGAGTAATATTTGACAAAAATTATGGAAACGTGATCGCAGCTGTAACAAACCATTCTTCATATTTGGTACTTTTACGCGCCACGAATTCGTCAAACATCAGAGCTTAAAGCATAATGACAAAGAATATGTTGATCAAACTACGTCAACCTGTAGTTTTCAAAAATACTATTTATGTTTGTATTACTCATTTATTTTAACAGTAATACTTACAAACATTATGGCGTTTCATTTTATTATTATAAACGCAATAATTTTTTTCAAATTTTAGAAAATTATTTCTTTTGATTTTCTTCGATATATAGTATGTACATTACGTGACTCTCCATCATAAACCCGACTAAAGAAAACCACGCGTTTTCAAAAGCTGTTGAAGAACACTTTGCTCAGATGTGGATCTTCAGAGATTTTGTTAAAAAATCGACAGTGTCGATCCTTCTTGTTTTTTGTATGCTACATGTCGCATAATTTCGCGAACTGATTTAAATAATGCATCACCTGTTCACCCAGACCTATTTAAGCCCAAATGGGATTTTTTTTTCGTGTTTGGCAACTTTTTTTTGGCACACATTTTCCACACGACGAAACATGAAGAGTAATGGGAAAATAATCATTACTAAACTCTGCAAACTAGTAATGCGAATAAAAATCATTAAGGCTGTCGTGTACTAACCCTATTGGATTCGTTCAACTCAAATGTTAACCTAAGAAGAAAATTTATCCAAGGATTGAAGACTTGTACACCGATACCTCGATTTACATGGTAGATGCGTTCCACGACAAATCGTGTAAGACGAAACTGTGTAAAACAAGATACGGCATTAAACAAGGGGATAGGTCCAAGCCGTAGTTATGTTTATAATAGTGTAAAAATGCAAAGAGTTTATGAGGAAGTAAGACAAAGCAGTTTAAGTAATATGCAATTATAAATTATTTATTTACATATATATTTCAAAAATGAACGTCTTACCTCGTGTAGAACTGAACTAGGAATAACAGTATGGAAATGAAACAAAATCGACTTTAAAGACGCCAATGGTAAACGCGTGACGCAATGCCCTTGTGACGTTTGGGCAGATAATTAATGAGTGCGTTCAATGTAAAACACTCAAATAATCAAATAATAATACCTCGATATATATTTTTTTAATTTATAAAATTTAGAAACTGTGTAAACCGAGTACTGTGCAAATCGAGGGACAGGTGTATTTAAAGATTTTTTTTAAAAATTGTACTCCGTAATAGAGAAAGAAATTTTACACCTTGGAATATTTTTCGTTTATTTTTTTAAATGCAAATAATATTTTTTTATTTAAATTATTCGGGGGGAAAATCTGGTATAGTGAATTTTAAATGCTCATCAATTCCTTTGGTGAACGATATTTATAAAACGAATCCTTTTGGAAGGTACAGAAAAGTTCAGACTATCTGAAAATACCATTTTTATTGGATAGTCAGCATTAATGTAGCTGTAAATAGTAGGCACATTTTCACCATGGGTTAACATCGAGGTGGGCGAATCCAATATGGTTAGTACACAGCAGCCTTAACAAGATCGTTTCTACTATGAGTGTTCATTTATAAGCTGAACCGAATGAAAGTACAAAATCTAGTCGATAGTAATAACATATTTTTCTTTAGCCCCAATTCATAAATTAACCTCAAAATTCGTATTTTTCGTAATTCTTGGCTCTGTGCAAAAGACCCAGCTTCGAATGCTATCAATTTGTCATTAGAGAACGTGATTTATTTTCTGAAAGAAAAAAAAATCTAACTTGTCTAATGCTTACCCTTTAATATTAATAAAATATTCCCAAACCTGGAGACATTTTCCCAAATATTGAAAAAGAGGTTACTTTTTCGCTTTTTGAGCATTTTCAAATTATTGCTTTTAAAGAAACAAGTAAAAATATCTTTCCTTACACAAAAGAAACTACCCAGTTGACAATTTGGGGGGGGGGGGGAAATCACATCCTTCCGATAAATACCCATGTTTTGAGCTCATTTTTTTTTATCATATTTATAGCTTTTTTTTTTACGTCGTATAAGAAACAAAGGCGTAAGCAAAACTATAATGAGAATTTTCTCTCTGAGACGCGGTCGCTGCCTTTTATGATATGCGCTGCCGAATAGCGTTTTTTTCCTTTTTCTTTTTTCATCTTTTTATTTGTTTCACTTCCCCTGGAGGGGGAAAATCACTGCCAGTAATTAGTTTTATTCTTATTGAAAATATTTTTGACTTAAGATTCCTTTGTAGTCTGGCAAGCCCAAATCAGCATTTTTTTTTGGCCCCCCCTACCTTTCGCCGTCTTTGGGACTAATATGAAAATTCGGTTACGCAGAAAAAAAAAGGAATTGTGATGGAAAAATAATTTAGGGAAATGTGTTTCTAATGCAGATAAAGATTTATGGAGGTATGGAATAAACTATGGAATATCTAGAATCCAAACCAATAATGGAATGTATTAAAAGTAAGTTTGTCTAATGGACACGCATTTGCTTTTAGATGCCACGTGATAGTTGAGTTTGCCAGATTTTGGGGGTTGATAATTAAAAAAACAATTCTCGATAAATAAAACCAGCACAAAAGAAAACGCTCCATTTCAAATTAGTTATGGAAACTTAATTTGAAATAACTGGCACAATATTTCTAGAAGTTGCGAAGACTTATGATAAGATGTAGTATTTCACCCTTCTATTTCAATCAATAAATCACTCATTAATATAACTAATGCACGATTACATTCACTGTCGTCAAAAATGAAAGATTCTCTCTCAGGCAAATCAACGTTTGCGTCGTCACTTCACAGTCAGCTTCGGAGCTTAATTACACAGTCGTTAGCAGTAAACAACAAGGTTCAGTACTCGGACTTCAAAATGCTTATAAATTGCATAAAAAATGCGTAAGCTCCTTTCCGACTACTTAACTTCTTTTCTGTCCTGTAAACGATTTGTGACAGGGCATATTTCCCATCTAAACAATCGCTTAAGCAGTTTCCGTTGTGACGAACTCCATCCTTTTTCTCTTTAAACTGATAGCATTTACTCTTCTTACACTTATAAGTGGATTCTTTTGGGTTCAGTTTTACGACAAAAAGTCTTAAAGCTCCGTAGCATAATGCTATAATAAGTCTGTCTTGAGCTTTCTACATATAAAGAGGCTGTCACGTAATGCATTGATTCTCGTAAGAGACCCTCACTGGTGTGACTGGCATGCAAATGTTATATCTGTGTTTGCTGTTTAAAGGGTGTTCAGTCCAAAATGGGCTAAAATGAGTTATCAAACCTGGCTCATTTGAAAAATCAAGGGCTACTACAGGGTACAGAAAGCGAAGTCCCATTCCACTCCTAAATATTTTTATTCATCATGAAAATGTGGAATATGGGAAACAAAACACAAACATGTTAGTTTTCAATCCCGTTTCTCTCAAAACTACGATTTTGGGCTTGACACCCTTTACACAGCAAGCTTATACAAACAGTATATACAAGATGCTTTCTAGATATTGAAAGCATTTTGTATATACTGTTTATATAAGCTTGGAGGTCCAACTCGACTAGAATATCGATACCCTCTTCATGTTAAATTTCTGATTGGAATCGAGATAATTCTGAGAAAAATTCGATGGGTCGAAAAATTCTAGCATACCGTATAAATAATTGCTATACGCTATGTTAACACTCTAATTTAGTGTTGATGGATTAAATGTGAACAGGCCAAAACACCCCTCGACGCTGAACAGTTCTCAGAAGGGGAAACAGTAATCTCAAAATAATCAACGATTACATCATAAAGCACAAGGTATTTGTAAGCGAAGCTAAAAGACTTTTTCGCAATCGTTTTATATTTTGGTTTGTCAGCATAATACTATTTTTACAGATGTTCATGGGGTTCGTTGGCGCGCTTCAGTCGTCGCTTTCACGGTGTCCGAATAATACTGCTGTCTTTGTTCATTATGTAACGCAAATTTTTCCATTTTTCTTTTGCGCTATTGTTCAGTGCTACAGTGTGTTTATCCTTAAAAATGCTATTTTTTATAACAAAACCCTTCATTTAATCGTTTCTTTGGAGCTACTGAGAGCGAGACATTACCACTGAGGTCTTTTAAAGAATCTTACCATTTTGGATTTCTGTTTCAGTTTCTGTCTCAGTTGTAAGATGCATCTACATTTCTTATAGCAGAAATTTATATTTGAAAAACGAAGCTGAAATAAAAGTTACATTCTAAAAAATAATTATTTCATTAAAATTCATCGCATTGTAAAAAACTCCTAATTTTAATCAAGAACTGCTCTTATCTATATATACAGAGGCTGTTCGCACATTTTTAGACGATTTTGGTAAGCGGTAATAAAAAATAGTTTGCTGCAAAAGAAATAATTGCAATTGTACTATGTTTTTAAAAGTCAAAATTATCATCTCCGGCTTGAAAGTTTTGTTTTTATTCAAAATGGCATTTTTTAACAAAGAAGTGGTTCGAAGGCTACATTTATGCTCTTTCCGAAGAGAAATATGCATACTCCGTTATCCAAAAACGATGTGAGAGTCATGGTTTTGTGATATCTAAAGCGTCGATAGGTAATATCGTCAACAAGAAAGGAAAAAAAACGTCAAATTGGAGCCTCAAGTGGGACAAAAATTCCAAACAAGTATCCAAGGAAAAAACGGACATCTTCGACTATTGCAAAGGTACGTTGTTTAATGTTAAAAGAAAATCCCCCTAGTCAAAGGACAGTTGCAAAATCATTAAAATGCTCGGTGTCCACTGTAAACAAAATGATAAACGTTGATTTAAATCTCAAAGCGAAAAAACGCAATGTGCATCGTCTTCTTCCAAATCATATCCCTGAACGCAGGACACGCTGTAGAATTCTGTATCAGAAACACTTATCCAAAGAAAAATGGAAAACAATTGTCACAATAGATGAATTATGGGTGTATTTAAATGATTGCAACAAAAAAAGAGCCATTTATTATCATAAAAGGGGAGAAAAAAATTTAAGTACATGGTTCAAAGAATCGAAAGAATGTTTTTCTAAGGGATTCATGATTGTTGCTGGTTTTTCTTATAATGGCAAGTTAAAAATAAAGAGAGTGGAAAAAATGTCAAGATTAACTCCAAATACTATCTGGAACATATTTTATCGCCAATTTTTCTGAATAAAATACCATCGCTTTACCCACAGTGCCATCAATCTGTGAGACTCCATCATCACAAAGCTAGCAGTCACACATCAAAATCCACTGTAAATTTCCTAAAAGAAATGGAACAAAAAACTGGTATCAAGGCCATACCCTTCACTGATATCCCTACTAAATCTCCCGATGTATCACCTATGGATTTTTGTGCTTTCGGACTTTTAAAATCTGCATTATCCAAACGTCGTCCCAAAACCCTTACAGGACTCTGGAAAGCTGTTCAGGAGGAACGGGATAGAATACCTCTTCTGACACTTCAAAAGGCATTATTATCCTGGAAATTGCGGTGTCGAAAGATAGTTCAGAATAAGGGATGTCAAATAGAACATTTAAAACACAAGTGTTTTGTGTAATTTAGTTTTGTGAATACAACATACATCGTCTAAAAAATGTGTGAACAGCCTCGGTATATAAAACAATTCCGTAACTGACTGACTGACTGACTGACAGATAAAGCACAGACCAAACCGCTGGACATAAAAGGCTGAAATTTTGTATGGCGATTCTTCTTATAGTGTAGGGGAAGATTTTTGAAAAATTCTTCTTAGATTTTTTAAAACTAAAGTTTTAAGCTGTTTTTGTAACATTCTTTAAAGTTTGCATTTGTAATAATAATCTGAGGAGTATAAAATTTATATCGTGAGAAAGATCCTAAAAATTCCTTTAAAATGAAATCTTTTTAGAATCTTTACCTCCATTTTCTGATTTTTGGTGAATTTTTAAAGATTATTTTTTAGAATTTTATTTATTAAATGCTGATCACGTGGTTTCTTTTCTCTTTGTGTTACTTCAAATTAATTTTGCGTCACGTGCATAACAACAAAATAAATTGACAAAAATATTAAAATACGGTAAAAGATCAAATTTAGCCTCTAGACTAATTCATATGAAACTTTCTAATGAATTTAATTCAAATTAGTATGTTTTATGTATATTAAACTTACAAATTAATTGCATACATTGACCGTTGTATTTAATTTGAATATTTTCTTCTACATTATTTTGTCTATAAAAATATTCGTTATGATTTTTTTATAAATATATTTTTTTGGCATTAATTGCATACATTGACCGTTGTATTTTATTTGAATGTACTCCGTAGCGAAGCACTGGTATTCAGCTAGTATTAATATATGTATGTATTTTAAAACAAGGTGGTGGAATTACCTTGATATAAAATCTTAAACTTTTAATAGCAAATAATCCAATATTAATCTAATATTAATCCATAATTTGATAGCAATATTCTCAAACACAGTTGGCGATTAGAATTTGTTATTCATTTTAAATTACGAGAACTCGAATGCATTTAATCACTATCTCAGTACGCTCTTATCATACGAAAACCAGCAACTTGAATACTTTTATCTCCAAACACAGGAAGAACGTCAATTTTTTTCTGTGAATTTCTTTTCACGACAATGAGAGAACATAACTTAGACTTATATTATTTTATAATTAGCTTTTCCCTTTTCTATTTACTTGAACCATTGAACGAAACTCGCATTGAAAATGTTCTTTGTTTTCTCATTTCGAATATCATTTCTTCTAGAAGGAAATGGCAATAAATATCGCCTCTCTCAGAGCTGTTTGGTGACTGACTTGACTTACAATGGAAATCAAACTTTTTTTTCTGTTATTTTCCCCTTCTTTTCATACTTTTATAAACGCTTGATACGCAAACCGTCATATTTATAAAAAACTCAAAAAGTTTAAAAAAACTAATTCAGTACCACAAAGTACTACCCTAGAGACTCCCCCTGCTAATAAAATTTATTCATTCTCTTTTCAAGATCTGGCATTTATTCTAGCTTTCAAAAAATTTTTACTCCGATTTTTTTTGGCAACACAAATATGCGCGTAAGCAAAATTGTAATGAGTTTTTTTTTTTTACGTTTGTGTCTGTGTACGCAAAAGGAAACTTTTTGACACGCGAGCTCAAAGCGGAAGTATGGATTCCTTTTTTTCCTTCTTTTTAATAACATTCAATTTCTTTTATGAAGTATCAGAAAAAGAAATTAGTCTTGTTGCTATTGAAAATACTTTAAGCTTAAGGTTTCCCGTCAGCTCTTTTGAATGTCCAACCTTCCATTTATTAAAGTAAGAAGGAAAAAAAACGTAAAGGAACTTGGGTATGGATTTTAAAAGCGGAAACGCTTTGTAACAGCTTGCTGTGAAAATGTGTTGATGGAATTCAATGAATATATCGCAAAAGTAAAACCTGTGATGAGACAGAATAATAATTCTTGTAATATATGCTGGAGAATATAATCGATACATAGGGCCGGGCATTATTTTTTTAAATAGATTTTAAACAATGCAATAGCAATCATGCACAAAAAAAAATTATGCTCCGAGGAAAATCCTAAGGCATTTTTAATTTATCAATAAAAGGTGAGTACGTTACTTTTTCAATCGACAAAAAAAATAACGGTTTTACAATGCATTCATATAAAGAAGTTTATCGAAAAAATGTCCTATTGCATTTGTAATTCTTCTTCTAAACCACGCGTCTTTCATATTTTTAAACACAGTAATAAGCACGCGCACTTTATATATATATATATATATATATATATATATACACACACTGAAGTTCCAAACAAATTTGGTATAGGCGGACGTATGCAAATAACGGAGATATACAACCAATCAGCGCAACAGGATGCGTCGGCAGCACCTATATAAGACAACAAGTGTCTGACGAAGCTATTAGATTTGTTCCTGCTGCCATAAAGGCAGGTTTTCACGATTTATGCGACTTTGAACGTGGTGTTATAGTCGGCGCACGAGAGATGGAACATAAGATCTCCGAGGTAACGATGAAACCTGGTTTTCCGCCATTTCACGAGTGTACCGTGAATATCAGGTATCCGGTAAAACATCAAATCACCGACAGCGTTGCTAGTGGAAAAATACCTTTAAAGAACGGGACCGTCGATGACTGACGAGAATCCTTAAACGAGATAGACGCGCAACACTTCCTCAGATTTCTGCGGATTTCAATGCTGGAGCATCAACAAGGTTCAGTGTGTGAACTGTCCAACGGACCGTTCTTGATATGGGCTATTGGAGCCGCAGGCCCACTTGCGTACTGTTGTTGACTACACGGCACAAAACTTTATGCCTCGCCTGGGCCCGCCAATGACAATGGACTGTTGATGACTGGAAACACGTTGCCTGGTCTGACGAGTCTCGTTATCAATTGTATCGGGCGAATAAACGTGTACGGGTATGGAGATAATCTCATGAATACATGGAATGTTCGTGTCAATAGGAGACTGTTCAAGGTGGTGGAGCCTCGATGGTGTGGGGTGTGTGCAATTGACGTGATACGGGACCCCTGATACGTCTAGAGACGACTCTGACATGTGACGGGTACATAAGCATCCTGTCCCATCATCTACACCCATTCATGTCCATTGTGCATTCTGACAGACTTGGACAATTCCGGCAGTAAAATGTGACACCCTATACGTAGAGAGTTGCTACTGAGTGGCTCCCACAGGCCACCTAAACCCCCAGACATGGACATTATTGAGTATATCTGAGATGCCTTGCAACTGTGAAGAATCCATTGATGTTCACAATCTTAAAGAACAAGACCCCCTTCTTTTCATGCACGTTCGAGGAAAAAGCAACAGTGAACCCGAGGGCGGATCCAAACAGCTGTTGACGCTAGACCAATCAAAATCCAGAGAAATGAGGTCACTTTTAAAAGGCGCCAATTAGAGCCCTTTTACATTTAGAGAGATACCAGCGCCAAAATTCAAAGTGCGTTGCTACGACAGTTAAAAAATTCAGTTAGCTCTGAGTTCTCAGGCTGAGACTGGCTACTCAGGCAATTGCAGCCGTGACTTCGTTTCAAGTCCTCGGTGAGTCAAAGTGTTTACTTTCGATTCGGAGAAGAATCGTTCGACACCTCGTCGACTTACTTCGGGCAGAAGTATATTGAAGGCTGAGTTTAGGATCTCAAGCTAAGAGGTGCTACCCAGGCCTCGCAGTCTATAATTTAAATTCTCGATAAGTCCTTGTGATAGGCGAAGAGTTTTATTGACTTCCTGTCGACCTAGCTTGTTTTATGATCTCAGAAGGATTTGGACAATTGTTGAGTTTCTGTGGACTTCAATTCTCGCAGGTGATCGTGACGCATCCTGAGTTCCCGTGTACGATCTAGAGGACTTTAGTGCCTGAGTGCAGTTAGACATCTAATATAAACTGAGGTGTGGTAGCTGACTTTTATATCCGCACAGCATTAGAGAACATCGCTCCTGTAATTTTCATAATTTTCATCGACTCGATCATCACGTAAATAAATCGTTCATTTTAAATATTATTAGATTATCGCTGATTTCTTTCCGCTACTATTCGGCGAATTCTTTACACAACGTGCTGTTCAGAAGAGATCTCCCCCACCCTCGCACTCCTATACATTTGTAGACTGCTCTGCAGGATTCATGGTGTGAATTGCCTCCAGGATACCTTCAGGCGATTGACGAGTCCATGTCACGTCATGTTACAGTACTTCTGCGTGCTCTTGGGGGCCCTACACGATATTAGGCATGTCTACCAGTTTTTTTTTGTCTTCAGTGTATATATATATATACTTTAATACACATATGTACCGGGTGGTTATAATTAAACTTCCCCTATAAACGTCATCCTACAGCTCAAACGGGTGAACGGAATGCAACGAAATTTTGTATATGGGCTATACACGAGATGCGCTCACGGAATTTTGAAAAAAAAAAATTAGTTCCAAAATGTCCACCAGAGGGCACCTTTTCGGGAAAAACATGAAATTTAACACAATACTGTCAATATACCACCTGTCAATATTGAGGTGGAACCAGGAGGTGGAGTTGGTTCACCTATACGGTCCCCCCATTGAAAGCAACGAACGATTCTCGAGGATAAAGTGCGAATATCTTAATGGACAAGTGTCCCGCATTGGCAAACAACATATTAATACAATTATTAGTAAGAATTTAAATATTTTCAAACAATAATTGAAATTACCATTACTTTTCAAATAAAAAACAGTAATGCAACTAATCTATTTTCCTTTTAAAATTACATGTACTTACACTGGCATCTGTTTTTCCATTTGATATCAACTTAACTAGAAAAACGACCAGTGCAATTTATAAAAATACGTTTCAATTAAATTTTATTGAAAATAAGGACTAAGTTTGACGAATGGCTACGTAGATATCAAAAACATTAATGAGGCTTATTATACAGGATGCAAATGCTTTTTTCTCGTTAAAGTATTTTTAATTAATTTTAGCTCAATGAAAGGAGATGAATATTTTTTTATGCAAAATACTGGAATTTTCATTATCATGAAACGTATATTTCATGAAATATGTAATTTCAGTCACTTAAATTCCCTTACTCTCTCATGCTTCAAGTCTCAGCGAAAGAAAAATATTAAAAGTATATGACCAACCTACTCGGGATGGGTAATGTCTGCAATGTACCGGTTTGTGAACGATAGTCTCTGTACGCGAAAATAGGTTGTGTTTCTAAGAGTTCATATTCGGTTATGCCCTCTCTCTCCTGTTTTCTTTTAAAGAAATCGATTTGACAGTCTCAGTAAACAAACTCGAAACCACCTGCTCTCCATTATAATACCAGCCCATTATATTATCTTCATTAACTTATCCCACAATGTTAATTCAGATCTTTCTGTTGAACATCTGTACTGTTACGGTGTTATATCTGAATGTCTCAGTCTAGCCTAGAGATTGCATTGGTTAGAAAATTCGGGATGAATTGCGATGGCTCTCCTCAAAACGGTGAACTTTAAAGTCATAAAAAAATAGACTTCCACTGCAGAAATTTGATAAATGTATTTTAATGTACAAGAAATATCATAATTTTTTTTTTAAAAATTGCTGTAAAAAATTAATATGTACTTACCTAAATTTAGGTTGAAATTATATAAAGATACAAGATATACATGTATACAAAATTTTAGCAATTTGGGACGATTAGTTTTGGGACGAACAGTTTTTAAAAAAAGCCATTTTATGTTTAAAGTTTCTATAAATTACTTTACTATAGCTTTATACATTTGGCCATAAAATCGACTTCCTTTTTTTTCAAAAGATTCCTTATATTCCCTTCTTAAAAATTAAATCATAATAAAAATTGAGTTTTTTGAAGGTTTTTAAGGTGATATCCCCCCTTAAGCAATTTTTTGGTAAGCACTTAGATATACATGACTATTTATAACTTACCGTATTTTTCGGTCAATAAGACGCACCTTTTTACATTAAAAAATCGACTTAAATCTGAGGTGCATCTTATGGTCCAAAGGTAACATTAAAATATTTTTTTTTATTATATATATTAAATATATCTATTATATATATATATATATATATATATATATATATATATATATATATATATTTATTATGTATATTTTTTATCTTTATTAAGTAAGAAATTGAAAGTATGTCTAAACGGAACATATCTTTATATACCTACCAAAATATAAAATATTCTTTTCTAAAAATCCTCCCTTAAATTTTGGCTGAGTCTAATGGTTCAAAAAATGCGGTATCTTATTTCTATGCCAAATTAAATTACGTCATATGAAGTTACGCTTAAAAAGCAAGAAATATAGGATTCGTATAACAGAATTTTAAAATGCTAAAAGCTTATTTGCACTGACAAACTATACATTAAACTATATTTTGTAATTTATATTCACTTTTCACAGAAAATTACAATTCTGTTCAGTGCTTTAGAGCTTAATCCGGGTTATTACCTTTTATGCATTTCAAGAAATTCTTATGAGGAAGAAAACTTTCCACCGTTTTTTTTTTCTCCCGCGGATTCCGTAACCAGATTTGCTGACGGTAGCAGTTTTCGATGAAAAAGCAGATTTAAAACAAGGGAACAACTGGAGTGGAGACAGTTTAAAAGCTCTTTTTTTTTAATCTTTCCCTGTGTTTTAAATGATCGAGAGCGAAATTTCTATAACTTTTTATACCTATCATACTTTTTAATCCTAGTTCTTAATTACGTATGCCACTGAAAAATGCAAACATTAATTCTTGATTATTTCATTGCGAGCTTAAGCCAGAAAGAAAAAGTGTTGCAACCAAGTTCCTTTTTCAGTTAATAAAGGAATAATTTTTTTCTGAGAGATATATTTAAGGTTCAGGTACAGTAAAACCTCGTTTATCCGGACTAACTGGGACCATAGGCAATCCGAATAATCGAAAATCCGGATAATACGGGTAATATGGGTAATAAGCAAAACAAAATCCTTAACTAAACACACTTATCGTTTATTACGATAAAAAATATATTTCGTAACAAAATTACATAGTATTGTTTACAAGACATTAAAAAATATGAAATAACTTTTCACATCATTTCTTAACAAAGAATTGGTAAGTCTAGTAAAGCTTTCTCAAACTCATCAAAATGCATTTTGTTGCCATAATTTATTTTACAATCTATACAGGAATTGTAATTGAATCAAAGTAAAAAGCGAATATTTGGCGTACTTGTAGATACTTTCTTGCTATCATAGTTAAAAATTATTATCTTATGTGAACATTAAATAAAAATAATGTCTACAAATCTTATCTGGATTATCCGGAGATCCGGATAAACGAGGGCCTGATAAATGAGGTTTTACTGTATTGTTAAGAAGATAGGAGATTATCTCCACCTTCTGCCGACGATCTCCATCTGCCGATTATCTCCATCTCCTATACTGTATTGTTCCTATCCTATACTGTATTGTTATGAAGATGGGGGATTATCTACATTTTCTACCGACCATCTTCATCTGCCGATTATCTAAATCTTCTGCTCCATCTTCTTCTAATTTTAATGCCGATGCTGAAATTTTGTATCCTAGATAAGAGTTTGAAAGTGATACTTTGGTTTTTTCCTCTGAAAGAAGTACTGGTTGGCTGAATGGTGGTTGATTGAGTGGTACGATCATGGTGGTACGATCATTTTATTGCTATACGGGGGCTAATTAGACTGGTATTTACTGCCTAAAGTCATTGCCGAGCGGGTACAAACATCCGTGCCAGTAGTGGGACTCGAACACACAAATTCTAGCACCCTAGCCTTTCGGCCGTCATCCGGCCGAATGAAGTGCTAAAACCTGTGAACTTTAAATTATATGATGGGATTTCTGGGAACAGTACTTGATCTATATGTAAACGTAACATGGTTTACAGTATGCTTTTAAATATAGATTATTTAATGGAATCTGAAGCACAAAATCTAGTTTTATTTACTCACACTTTTTTTATATTTTTTACTCTGCAAATGCGCCTTTACACAAAAACCATCATACATTTGATATATACCTGAACAATTTAAAATCATGTTTTAAAAAGTTCAAAATTTGAAGTTTGTAAGCATGTCAAATATTTTTTAAATTTTTCGAACAAATATTTCTGTTTGCCCTTTTTTTGTTATTTTCAAAAGGTTTAAAAATAGTTTGTCTTCAAATTTATGGGCAAATGATTCATAAAAATATTAAATCGCTTTATAGAAGGGGGGAGGGTGAGAATCCCTCTTTTGAGTAATTTTTGTTCAACGGAAGACACAATAAGAATTTATTACTCTAAATTAAAAACCTTATAAACAGTTTAGTGAGAAGAGAACAAAGGAACGTTGCATGGAATTTCATATATTTACGTCACAAAGAAATTAAAATATATCTTTCTAAAAATGTTCAATAGGAGATAAATAAGCTTACAGTACAACACAGAAGTATTTTTCCTGGCTATATAACTGTCATAGGAACATGCGAGTTGTGTAATCTGATTTCAAAATTATATATTATGCATCCGGAGTAGAAAATAAAAGTGAGCTTTTATAATAATTTTGTGCCCGGGATGCCCATATAGGCAAGATAGGCAACTGTATTTTTTCTGCCATCAGCATATTTATTGTATAGTAGTTTAAAAGCGCATTTTATCGACAAGCGTTTTACCTTCATACAAGGCGTACGACTGGGACACCTTGAAGCCAAATACAAAAGCTAGGAAGTATCAGGCATTTCAAGACATTGTATTATAAAGCTGAAAAAATGTCTCAGAATAAACATGTTATTGAAAGAGATGAATTATTCACTAGCATTTGTGTAGATATGAACGAGTATATGTTCTCGTATTTATCAAAATGTGTGAAAAAAATTCTTTTCGATTACGATTTACGAATATTATATTGCATATTTTAAAATATTTTCTAGTTACAGATGATACTAAAGATGGAATTTAGTGACTTAATCATTAACAAAAAAATAATTCTAAATCCATGTTGGCTCTCCTTATACGTATGTTGCCGAATAGCTCTTGTCCGGTTGATATTCAGTTGATTTGTGTTTCAGACATTTGAACGTTCTCGTTGATAAAAGGGATGTATATAACTGAAAATGTGTAACCGCTTTTACGTTGAAGCCAAAACAATGTATTCCAGCTAGAAAATATTAAACCTACGATTTTTTTCCATTCTCTATGATTTAGGGGACATTTGTAAACACTAATCATTTTTGAAATAGAAGATTACATGTAATCTACTGTGCTCTAATCTAACCTCATAATCTAAACGCATAGGGTTGAACTGCATATATTCAAAATTTGTTCTTCTGTACGTGGATTTAAGTTTATGCTGCTGACTCTTAGCTTTTTAACGTAGGATTACGTTCCTCCATAACGGTCCGCGTTAAAGCAAAATTTCAGACGTTCGCCGTCGCGTGTAAACAGTTAAACATAATTGTACCAAAATGAGTAAAAAAAATGAGGTAAGCAACGATAAGTAATTCTACGTTAATAACCCGCGGTAGTTTCGTTAGAAGAGACTACCTGAAATTTTTCGTAAGTATGTCTGTGTGCCATCTGTTATTTATTTGAGGATGAAACATTTCAGAGTATTATCATACTTTTATCGTTTTAGTGTATACCTGTCCTATATCACATCACATAAAAACAGTTTTAGTTTTTTCTGGATCGATCTTATATCACTGAACATTGAAAGGGATAGACGGACCAAACAACTGATCTGCATTCACTTTTGTGGCACTGTACCCCATTATGTAATTATTCAGGGTTTAAAAATTAGTTCTGAAATTCCATTAGGTTTCTCTAACGCCCGGAGGTAACTGATAATCGCTGACTTGGATATTCCGTTAACCTGAAATTTTTTTAAACATCTGAACTCACAACCAGCGATGGTATTTTCACTATGTTTTGCTACGTAATTCAGTCCAGACGCATAGGAAAGGCAGTTTCACACCATATATTTCTCAATGGGATCTTATATTTGACATTTAATATTAAACTCACAATTTAAATGTCTCTAAGTGTATAAAAATTAATAACAAAATTGTCTTACAGCAGTAAAGATTATATTTGCTGCGCAGTCACACTCTCCGTTGTAAAGGCACATTTACAGGCGCAAACTATTATTTATCGGTATATTAATTGCGTATTGATGGTTTTTTGAAGGAATGTTATTAAACTTTTTGTTTGAATAACACACTTTTATCCGAATATGAATACTATTTAGCAGTCCAATGCCCTACTTGTCGATTTATAGACAAATTAATATCCTCCAGTACCTGCAAAACTATAAGAAAATTAAAAGATATCATACGAATTTTTATTAAAAGTTTAGAACACAAATACATCTTAAGCCCAATGATATGTTTTGTATTATTTTCAAATTTATGCAGTCTATTATTAAAAGAGAAGTTTTCCTATTTTCCTTGTTTATATTTTTGTCCAATTTTATCGTTTTTTTTTATATATATTACGGAATAACTAAAAAATTTCTAAATGACAAAATGCGAAATCCATTTTCGACATAAATATTTATCATGTAAAATATAAAATGTTTGATTTCCATAAGTTAACGGACGCACTAACTCCGGCACAAACTGGACAGAATTTACGATATTTTGTAAGATACCTATTTATGTAAAAATAACTGTGTAGTGTTTCCACACATAATCAATAAACATACTATCTCTTCAAAATAATGACCTTAGTTTGAGATATTTTTTGTACGCCCCATTATTTAAATCCTATATACAGTGATTTCCGCTTATGAGAATCACGTTATTTATTACTGTTTTTGATTCTTATAAGCGGTTGATTCTTATAGCCGAAATTTAGGTTTTTGGACAGGCACACACATACCTATATAAACATATATTAGATAATTTACCATAAAATACTCTTTAATGTACGTTAATTATGTTTATTAAAATTATTCTTTATAATTTTAAAAATACAACTTAATTTCTAGACCTATAAGTAGATACACGTGATTATAATAAGAGAAGAAAAAAAATCCAATATTTGTTACAACATACCTGCTTAACAGTTTAACATTTCAACTACAGGAAGGGTGCAAAAAAAAGTTTTCTATGGTAGTTTGACGTAATGAAGTTTTCAGGAGGCTGTTTATACCTCTTTCAATACCAATAGTCTCAGACGAAGATACACCTTCTAGCTTACGTTTCAGGGTTTGATAACGGGCTGAATCTACTACTGTCACGTTTGCCTAAATGATAGTGGACACTTCGCCGAAGATTTGTGTTTCAGGGTCCAGGAAGCAGCAACCGGGATGTGGAAGATGGGAAAAGAGTCCTTGTCTTTGTTTGTCAGTGGAGGAAAGTAAAATCGGACCTGGACGGGTTAGATGCCCCTGGGTCAAGCTAAAAGGGCAGTGTTTAGCTAAAGTGTTTAAGGGGAAACCACTATGTTATGTCTAACAAAGATAGGATGAATTTTACGACTGTATTGCATCCCATCTTATCACTCTTTCTTAAAAAAAAGTAAAGAAAGAACTTCGTGCCTTTTGAGGGTTTAAGTGGCTTTTTTGGAAAAATGAAAGGAAAGCGAAGAGCGTAAGCTGATTCTTAAAACAGGTGGATTGATTCTTTAAAGCGAAAATTTTAACATGGAAATAATACATTTGTTTTTGTTTTTACGATATTGATTCTTATAAACGGTTGATTCTTATAACCACTGATCACTATAAGCGGTGGTTACTGTATTTGCAAAAACACTATGTACTTCGTAGTTTTAATGAGTGTCTGACATGATCCTCCCTTTCGCGATATTAAAGGAAAGTTCAAAGATTAGAATATTTTTCCGAGCTGTCGAAATGTGTGTGATATATATTGGAGAGTAAATTTTGACTTTAATCAAACGACAAATGTACCCTAATTGCGATCAATAATTGAATAGCTTTCCTTTTTAGTTTTGATTTACGTTAACATTTTTAAAGTTTGTGAAACACAGTCCAGCATTGTACTGCATTGTACCATTCTCTATAAAACTGATTTAGAATAGATATACTGATCTCTTAGTATTGGGCATTTATTGTAACACATGCAGTGCAAGTTATCTCTTTCTCTGTGTATGTGTGCGTGACAGCCTATATTTGTTGATGGAGCAATTTATAAAGCATATATTGTTGCAGCTATTCTCTATTAGTGTACCATGGACAACAGTTTTAAGAGTTGGGGTTCAGGGAAGCTAGAATTAATCGCGATTTTTCTGCATTCTTTGGTATCCAAGGCCTCAAACACACGCGAATGTAGTGGGCTTACTGTACATATGAGAGTCTGCTATGAAATCGCTTAAGGGTTCTGTGTACTAACCCGATTGGATTTCGCTTACCTCAATGTTTACCTATGGGGAAATTTTGTCTATTATTTACAGCCACATAAATTCTGATAAGTAAATAAAAATGGTATTTTCAGATAGCTTGAGCTTTTTTACACCTTGCAACAGGATTCATTTTATATATTTCATCCTCCAAAGGATTTTATGAGCATTTGAAACACTATACCAGATTTTTTTCACCGAATAACTTAAATTTTAAAATATTATTTGCAATTTTTAAACGAAAAATGCCCCATGATGTAAAATTTCTTTCTTTATTACGGAGTACAATTTTTAAAAAATCTTTAAATACAAGTTGGCAATCCTTGGACACATTTTTTCCATGGGTTAGCATTGAGGTGAGCGAATCCAATAGGTTAGCACACAGCAACCTTAACTGATTCAAAATATGCGGATTTTAATTTTATAGTATATAGATCCAGGTTTCATATAGACATATATATTTATTCAAAGCATGAATCAAAAAAATTCGTATCTTTCAATGTCGATTAAAAATTTAATTATTTAAGACATAAAATATACTGGTAGATTTGAGATTTCTAACTCATTTTCATTATAAATGTTATATCGGGAATTTTGTGCGCATTTTTTGGTGAAATTCAAAAACCAGGATTATTCCAGTAATACTAAAAACTGTTGCTCTTTTATTATAACATTAAAATGTTACTAAAGATTTTTACGATATGGATATAAATTGCTTGGATTTTAACTCCGAATTCAAAGATCAAAGGTCAATGCCAGCAGTTAATTAGAAAATTAAAATTAAATTTTTAAGTAAGGACTCATAGATTTCAATTATAGTTATACAACTAAACCACAAAAAATTTTAGAAGAGTTTCTTTTATATATTTTCCATTTTTCTTACTATAGTTTTATGCAAAAGATTGTTTTGATTCCCTGAAATAACTGATTGAAATTCCTTCAGATATTTTCCTTTTGGGTCATTTTTCTCTACTTTTAGAGTTATTAACACTTTTTCCAACAATGCTTTCTAGCGTAGACTTCATCTACAACATCGAAGAATAAAAGACATACTATCATATGATCAAACATACTACGGTATCCAAGAAGCCATTTTGCATTAAGGCTGCTGTGTGCTAACCCTATTGGATTCGCTCACCTCAGTGTTAACCTATGGAGAAAATGTGACTACTATTTACAGCTACATAAATGCTGATAATCCAATAAAAATGGATTCGATTCGAGCATCCTCAGCACCGAAAGCGAGAGCGCTACCACAAGGCTACCTCGAGCCCCAAAGCAACATACATTAATTATATATTTGCAGTAGAATTTAAATTAATATAAAACCCCTCTTTTTACACATTATAAGAATTTACCATGTGCACTTTAATTCGAATGAGTCTAACTCGAAATTTGCAGGTACAGATTTTCGTATGGGAAGGATGAACTATCGTTAAGGCTACTGTGTACTAACCCTGTTGGATTCGCTCACCTCAGTGTTAACCTATGGAGAAAATATGTCTACCATTTACAGCAACATAAATGCTGGTAATCCATTAAAAATGGTATTTTCAGATATCTCTGAACTTTTCTATTCCTTGCAACAGGATTCATTTTATCGCTTTCTTCAACCAGAGAAAATGATGAGCGTTTTAAACACATCATACCAGATTTTTTTCATCGAATAATTTAAATTTTGAAATATTATTTGTATTTTGTTTAACGTTAAAATGCTCCAAGGTGTAAAATTTCATTCTCTATTACGGAGTACAATTAAAAAAAAAAAAAAAAAAAAAAAAAAACTTTCAATCCAAGTCGGCCATCCTTGGACACATTTTCTCCATAGGTTGACATTGAGTTGAGAGAATCCAACAGGGTTAGTACACAGCAGCCTGAAAGTTTCACTTTTGCGAAAATCAATCCTTTATCTTTGTAAGTTTGTTTGCATTCCATTTCTCTCCTACCTAGTAGCCTAGTTACTGCTATCGTATTTGGAAACATAATAAAAGTTCATTTCCTACGACTCTAAATTTTTTTTTAAATCAATATCACCGCACCGGAAAAAAATAACAAAATACCCCATTTAGAATCCGAGTCAAAAGCAAAAATTGTGAACCCTGGCAGCCGTTTCTCCTTTTTCGCACTTTTTCAAGGGGAACAATAGCCCCTACCATAACACAATTATGGTGCTGAGTCATCCGTTTTCTTCTTCATTGACTTCTCTTTTTTGTATGTTATTTCTCGGGAGCTAACAACAGAGCCACGGCATAAACCGGCGCTCTCAATACTTGATCGCAGCGAGCGAACCTTGATTATATACCATTTGCGGTGTAGAACACGAAGAAACGAACAGCAAGGGGATAGAAAGGGATAAAAAAAATACACATATATATATATATATATATATATATATTGAGCGTCCTTCTTTCTGTGGTTATTTTCATCGCCAAATGATGACCGCGGCAAATGATCGTCTGCGGCGACGGCGGCCCGCAGTCTGCCGTAGCGACTGAAGTGAAGAAGGTGGAAAGAAGGAGTAATAATAAAAAAAAGCAGTAAAGGGAAGAAATGCAAGGCAGCGCACTGTGGGTTGTGTATAATGATGAACTCTCTCTCTGGTGGATCGCACAGTTAGTGCTGTAGTTCTGAAATTCCCTTTCATCTGCCTAAGGGGGCGTATAGGAGTAGAGAAAAGAAGTGTTTTGTTTAGCGTGCGCATCCCTTCGATATTTAGCACACGCTTTGTTGTGAAATTATAATAAGTCCGAGATGATATTTTTTTTTGCGAAAACGTGGTTTCGAATAAATCGTTTCCATAATTTTTTTTCTGTTCTGCAAAAAAGAAAAAGTTGCGTGATATACTTTTTTGCTTCATTACTGAAAGAGGGATCCTTTCCTTCTTCCGACTACAATGTTCCTTATTTGCATTTTTTATGGACATAAATAACTAAAAAATTAGTACAGTAAATCATTATGGGAATTCCTGAAAACAAAACAGTAGATTTTTTTTCCTTAAAAATGTGTATATAAAAGGGGACGCAACTGTGCTTTATACACAGCTGCATCCTATAAGCCATTAAATACGGTATTAATATATATATATATATATATATATATATATATATATATATATATATATATATATATATATATACAGTCGAACCTCCATATATCGAACTTCCACATATCGAAATTTTCTATATATCGAACTCTTAGCAAATCTCTATGTTCATTACATAGAAAAATTGTTTCTATATATCGAAAAAATCTCTATATATCGAAATTTTTTTCAAGACAAATTGGGTGATTTTATTCCACTTTAGAATAAAATCTCCCAATTTTTGACATTTAAAACGATATGTCGTGGACTTCAATTCGCCGAAAATATCCCTGATTAAGTTTTTAGTGGACTGAATAAATACGAACATTTCTTTGAACTTTCCCCAAAACTGGCTGTTCAGCAAGATATTCGAAGTTTTTTTTTTTTTAAGAATATAACTGTGATCATTGTAACCACTGTCTGGATTATTGCTTTTTTTAAGGTATGTAGTACTGAATAAATATTTCATATTAATTCATTTTTCAGTTATTAACTTTCATTTAATGGGATTCGCATATAAATTAGAAACGGAGTTGCGTATACGAAAATTAGCTTTAATTTTTTTAGAAGAATTATGATAAAACTAAGGTCAATTCTATATATCGAAATTTCTATATATCGATTTTTTTTCCGGCAATTTGCTACTTCGATATATGAAGGTTCGACTGTATATATATATATATATATATATATATATATATATATATATATATATATATAACACGGCACTTCTATAGCACGGATTCACTCTAACACGGTTCGAGAATTGGATAAAACGATCGTACAACATAAAATGTAATAAAAACTATTAAAAGCGAACTAATTTGAAATTAGGGAAATCCCCGTTCAACAGCTCAATAAACGTGATAAAACTTTTAAGTGCGAAAGATACCTCATTTGACATTTTTCATTCGAGAGCGTATATACTATCAAATTTTCCTGTATAATTTTCGTGAACTATTAATACTTATGTATACTTTAAAACTTTAATTGTGTCTCTTTTTTGGCTACGTAGATTAAAAATTTTCGGGTAAGTGTACTCGACCTTTTTTAAAGAAATGATAATTATTTTATTTTAATTTTATGTATTAATCTGTAGACCTAAGCTATATCTGGCAAAAATTTTTAAAAAATTGTCTTTTAAAAGACATTTAAAGATCTAGATTTTGAAGTTCTACTTATATTGGATAATGCACCCAGCCATCCGTAAGATTTAAATAACCCAAATATCAATTTTTTTAAGTCCAAATACAACTTCTTTACTTCAACCGTTAGATCAGGGCATTATAGCTACATTTAAAACCAATTACATAAGGAGATTATTACAATGGGTTTTGAACGAAATCGATGATGAATCTATGGACGTCAAAGAGGCGTGGAAATTCTTCACAATATTCGACTGCATTAATCTAATAAACTCATCCATCAGCGAAATAAAGCCGACGACATTAAATGGTTGTTGGAAAAAAATATGACCGGAGTCAATTGAAATTGAAAATTTGATCAAGATAGCAGAAAACAGAATGGATGCAGTAGTAGAAATTACTAGGGCTCTAGGAGGGGAAGATTTTGACGATATGACTGCACAAGATATCCAAGAATTACTGGTGGAAGAAGAAATTCATGAAGCAGGTTTTGTAGAAATGATATCTGGATTCCATGATAACTCAGATGATAGCATAGGTGAAGACAAAGAAGTTAAAAAGTTTACTCTACAAAGCAAACAGAAAGGTCTAGGCTTAGCCGAACAGTTAGAGTCATATTTCTTAAACGAAGATCCTTCAAATGAAAGGCCACAAAGTTTAAAAGAGAACTTTGTAAGTGCTTAGCACCATATAAGGAAATTTATAAAGATATTTTAACTAAAAGCAAGAAATCTAAAATAACAGGTCTTTTGCAAAAGGTAGAGCATGTATCTGAAGATAATACAGAAAAATGTTCAGGAAGATAAGGATATATTGCCAAAAAGAAAACGCCCTCGGTTAATAGTGCTTAGAGATGACAAAGAAAACATTGTTTAATTCATATTAATATGTATTACTTCTTAAGAAAATTTTAATAAAGATATTTATCTTAATTATGAAAGTATAATAGCATGTTTTTTTTGGCTAATGTCCCTGGGGGATGGCGACATAACACCCCAGTCCGGTGTACATATGAATACAAGAAATAGAAACAGACAAATGACACAATCACAGAAGAATTTTATTGACAAACGATGACACCGGCGATGGACGATGGGTTGCAGTTCCGCTTTCTAGACGGGGCTCCATTTGCAGGCGGAAGACTGACCGGTTCCCCAGAATACAGCCAAGTCTTATGCGGGAATCGAACCCGCACCCCTGGCGTGACAGGCTGATGCCTTAACCACTTAGCCACTGGGCGAAGCGTGTTTTTTTAATTTTTGGTACCTACCCCCCCCCCTTTTCGTACTAGTTCTTTATTTCGTATAATACGGATTCGCATAACACGGCAAATTTTTTTAACATAATTCTCGTGTTATACCTGTATATATATCGCACCCCAGCAAGAAAAGTGACACCATTCAAAAACGCATACATGATCAAATAGTATCCTACTGGAATTTGGCAAAACAACATATCATGTGACAGTCGATTCATTTCATGATTTTTCGTCGCTGTTTGAGCTTTAACGAAATAGAAAAAAAACTACATCGGAATAGTTTTTAAGTTAATCGCCATTGAACTAATTAAAGTAAGGAAAATTGCTAGCTCAACTTTCTAAAGAAAATCTTTACCAAAGGGCTAAAATTTTCAGTTTATAAGAGCGGAAAGTAAAGTTTAATACTCAAGAAAATTTTGCAGTAGTTATCTGTAATGTAATAAAAGAAATATTTAAAATTAAATAAAACCTTTGATATCAGTAAAACTAACTAGACTGGTAAAAGAATGTTTTCATTGTTATTAAATATACTACCTAGTGATACGTATGTTCAAATTTAAAGAAGCACGGACACAAACAATTTTCCTAAACACATAATTAACATTTCATTAATTAGATATTCCCATGAAAGTTTCCCAGGAACTTTCATGGGAATTTGAATAAATTTCCTTTGATTCAAATTTAACTTTGTTAAATTTGAATAAAATAGAATGATAAGAAACCATCGACGTTTATGCAATATGTCACTAGACGCCCATCAAATCGCAATTCAGGTATTATTTTCGCTCTAAATTACAATTGATTAAAAGCAGCTTGAATATTTTTCAACAGGGGAACTCAATACAAATACCTACTGCTGAAAATCTTAGCAACAGTTTCCTGTACTTTGTTTTTACAAAAAGAAACTTCAACGCAGGTGTTTCATGTTTGTTCTAATGTAAATATATACCAAAGAACATTCTCCTGGATATGAGATTTAATGTGATAGTGCAGTTAAAGTTACGGAACTTATGGCAATAAATAAAAATTAAAATCATGAACCTAATAAATTTAAACATCAGATACTAACCTTGCAGCTCCTTATCAAAGTAAATAAATGAACTAATGTCTCAGAACTCCAAAACATCGTTCCAGTTTTCATAAAAACAGCCGGTAAAATAAATACAAAAATGATTACCTAAAAGATAAAAGGAAAACTGATTTTAGTAATATTGTTTTATACACAATTTAAGCATTTATCGTACTTGAAAAACAGTATTATACACAAAATACATAATATACCCAACGGCATTATACACAATTATACCCAATATACATAACACATTATATATCCAATATAACGGTACCAATTAATGGTACCAATAAACAACTCAATTAACGGTACCAATATACCCAATTGACGGTGTTATACACAATATACCCAATATACATAACACATAATATACCCAATATACATAGTACACAACAATGTATTATTTATTTAGAAGTATAGTTCAGAGGGATGCAAAATTTTTCGAACGCGACACACTTTCTTTAACTAAAAAATCGCTTAAACCCCCAACGAAAAATTTTGGATAGAGTCGAATTTTAAAAAATTAGAAAAATGTTTTAAAAAAAGAAATATATACATGCAAATTTTGGAAAACTATTTTAAATATTGAAAACTCAGTCTCCCACAGATAGGTAGATGCAACTAGAAGCAATAGAAGTATAGTCTTTTGCTGAAGACATTTTTATTGTAAAACTGTTTGGCACATTATTTAACAATATCATAACACATATTTTTTAACATATAAATAAATATAATTAAAAATGTTAAAATTATATGATAATAGAAAATTTAAAGCATATTTTCAATTTAATAATTCAATATGATAAAAATTTACTTCAGACTAACCGCGACCTTTTCAATTTTTTTAACGACCTCCCCCCCCCCCCCCTCTCTGTAGGTCGTGACTCACTGTTTGGGCACCAATGGTTCATAGGTACATTATGGACTATCCGTTTTGCCTATCTTTTGTGGTTACTTTCATCCCTAAATTATGATCATGTCAAATGGTTAATGATGCGCTAGTTTTTCAGATGATGTATTAAGTCCTTTTGCGCATACGCCTGACTGTACGTTTTCATAAGTGAACGAAGTTATCAAATAAAATTTTTATGATGCCATTCAAGCGTTATTTTGATAGATTTTCGCAATATTACAAAATACAAAATTTTCAATTCTCTGTAGAAGGGAATTATCTAAGATGATGCGAGTTTTATTCTTGCATTACTCGAAAAACTTGACACATCATCTGAATAATTATTTTCCCTGAGAAGCGTCTCGTCCATTAACTACTATACAGTAAAGGTGTTGCAACTCGTGATCCCCAACTTCGTTTGTGGTTTTTCCCTCCCCGGTGTTTACTTCAAATGCCTTTCTACATTGCGAATTTGCTTCTCTGCAGTTGGGAAATAAGTCGCTTTCCATGGAAATTTTTCTCATTCAATAATTCAAGAGAGCAACTCGTCATCTATATCACATCTCTGAATGACGGCCAATACCGCCGATATAGCTTGAAAATAATCCTCTTACGTTCAGTAATATTTCAACGGGACGTGGGAGTCGAATCCTGGATATCGATGTCGCAGTAGCTTTTTCCCAATCGATAAAGGCAAAAGTTACTCATCTAATTAAACATTGAAATCTTCAGAGCATGGAGCAGTAGAATGACCACTTAGGAACTAGTCGCCATTTTTTACTCTTGTATTAAGATTATTTGCTATATCGATATTTCAGCTGTAACTAGACGTCCAGAGTGATTACATCGAAAGGAATGCGACCATCCCGCTGTGTCCCTTTTCGCAATTTTTACGCGCCCCCTGCCCGAATCGGCATCATCTACATCCACTCGCACATGCATGACTCATGAAGCCAGTGCACCTGTGCGCGCGTGCGTAGGTGTGGAAGGTCCCCCTGTCCCCTCCCCCCGGTGTTCCGACCTAGCTTGACCTTGCTTCTGGAATGTGGAACCTTTTCATACGGTCTTTTTTTTATTGTAATTATTTTTATATTCATTTTATTTATGCCAAATCTGGCTTATCTGGGGCTCTCTCTCCTCTACGAGGTTTTTGAGTAGATTGAGTCACGGCCGCAGTCGTAAAGGGCAAAAAATAGGCAGGTGGCCGGTTTAATGAAGACGAGATAGCATATCGCCTCTTTATAAAAACAGCGGTTTGTTTTGATTCAACAGAAATTGACTCTACATGCGCGCGCGAAAAATTACTTCAGTTGTTTTTAGTAAAACTCTATATAAACAAGGACTGAGAGAAAAAAGCAAATAAATCCCATCTAGTTCTCCTCTGTTACCAAGAATTTCTAAGTAATTTAAGAAAGGGTAACACATTATTTCAAAAACTAATGTAGAGATATCTTTGTTTTTTAACCTAAACGCATACGTGTTCAAAGAAAATTGCTGGTATTTCTTATCCGTTCCTTTCAGCCAAATTTCCCATTGGTGAAGACTAGCTGTATCCAAATTTCCCAATGTTTCCCTAATGTACTAGATTGAGTTATGTTTATTTTACTCGTGTCTAGTTTGTTCACTGAGAGTGAATAAAAGTATTACGTAATAGTATGTCATGAGTTTTCCCTCAATGTAACTTCAGCTGTAATTATATCTCCACTCTAATGAAGCATATGATGAAAATATATGAAAATAAAAGCATGGTAAAAGTGCAAACATAGATTCACTTCAGCTTTGTTTGCAATTTTTTTCCCAATGGTTGGGAGCTGAGCGATGCTCTTTCTCCGGGAGAAGCCATAAGTGTGTGACCACTTCGCCGCATGCATTTCATGCTTTGTCCCGGGTGCACCTCAGGGAATGGGTCCATACTACAGCCGTTTGAAACGTACCGGTAACGTAATTTTGAGCCGAGTCAAGTGACGAGACCGGAACACTTGATTCCGCACCTCCGGAGGTAATGCTTGGGAACTTGGAAGACATTGCAGCTACGGCAGATTTTGTACGTGCACCAGTCACCATTAGTGTACACGTCGGCGGTTTTGTCAGCGTCAGGTATCGAATCAGCAACTTGCAGATCACTGGCTCGACGCCTTTGCTGACAGAGCCACCGCTCCCTTTGTTTGCAATTATGACTGAGACAAAAAATATTACGTCATTTACCAAGAAAGCGTCGTACATAAGATCTGGAGTTAATTAATACCTGCATTATAAGAGTAAAAAAATTTTTATTAGCACAGAAAGCAACGTGGGAATATAATAATTTAAAAAAATTTACGGTGACAAAACAAAACGAAAAAGAAATAGAGAGTGTAGGAACGTCCCCCCCCCCCCCTCTCTCCACTCTCAGCTTGGGGAAGCGTTTCACTTTTCGCTTCGCCCGAGCAAACTTATGCTACCGTGGATAAAGAGGTTTCCCTACAAAAATACGATGAAACAAAATTATATGTTGTCGTACGTTTATATCTTTTTTAAAATTAATTTCCTATATGTAAGAATGAATGAATAGCATGAGAAGAATAAATGTATAATGTATATGATAATAATCAGATTCTACTTTCCAAATTGTTAAATTTCTTATTTCTGCGCCTGTTATTACACATCAGTACTTAAAAGGAATGCTGTTTATCAATTCATACGAACAAATAGGATATGCTTGAATATAAATATATATGGACATCCAAAAAACAACTGTTATATAGCTATCATTGTGGTAGATTTATGAAGCACATAACTGACTGATTTAAGATCAATAAATTACCACGACTTTTAAGGTCATTGCTACTCATTAATAAGGCAAAGCTCCCAAAATATAAAAGGTTTTATTCATTATACATAAATCAAACAATTTAACTTCTAAGTAATTTATTCAGTTTTGTATAACACACAGTTTTGTCCCTATGTCATACAAAAACTACAGAATCAAAGCACCAGTAGCCATAAATATATCCACGCAGAGCAGGAACGTAGAACTAAGTTTGACCTAATACAGTTACGGGCACCGTCTATTCTCAATTGCTACACACTCCCAATCGATGTGTGGACATCGTTTTGCATAAAGTATCTTAAAAGTAGACACAGTTCGCTATAAAATGCAATGAAAATTTCAGATCAAAATATGCAGTATCATCTACATTAAAAATAGCAGGGCAAATCAATTTCCAATGGTTTTCAATATATACATTTTCAAAGAGATTTACTGAGTTACAAAACACGACGTCATAACGACGGAGGCAAGGTCAATATGATAAGAATATTATGAGTTCGATGACAGTTTTCATCAAGCTTCAAATGACATAAAAATCGAATAGGACGTCTGATGACTTTGCTTATACACAGTTTTACCTCGCATGATCGAACTAGACAGTCTCTGGAAGAAAATGTTTTGGTAACGATGCCGGGTTTCCCTCACATTTCATGGGAACTTGCTTTGTCTTACTATCCCAATATCATTAATCTTAAAGTCAGTGTGTCTATCTTTTGATTCTCGGAACTTATCATTCAGCCGTTTTAAAATCATTTACTCATTCATATCACACACACACGATATTATATATATATATATATATATATATATATATATATATATATATATATATATATATATATATATATATATATATATATATATATATATATATATATATATACACATATATATATATATATATATACATATATATATATATATATATATATACATATATATATATATATATACATATATATATATATATATACATATATATATATATATACATATATATATATATATATATATATACATATATATATATATATATATACATATATATATATATATATATATACATATATATATATATATATACATATATATATATATATATATATATATACATATATATATATATATATACATATATATATATATATATATATACATATATATATATATATATACATATATATATATATATATATATATACATATATATATATATATATACATATATATATATATATACTATATATATACATATATATATATATATATACATATATATATATATATACATATATATATATATATATACATATATATATATATATATATATATATACATATATATATATATATATACATATATATATATATATATATATATATACATATATATATATATATACATATATATATATATATATACATATATATATATATATATACATATATATATATATATATATATATATATATATATATATATATATATATATATATATATACAGTGGCTCCCAAAAGTGTTCGTATGCTTACGATTTTCAATGAAATAGGGGTCTATCCATTAATTAAAATGAATATTTCAAAATGGGTATTTAATAATAAGATCTATAATCTATTCTTAACAAAACTACAGGAAATATTTTGAAAACATAGCAAAAATTTATTTTTAATAAACCAGTAATCAAAATGTAACAAAAACTTTATCTCTCAAAAGTCATCGTACACTGAACTATTTTCGGATAAATTCATAATTAAAATTATCGTCTGGCGCTTTATTTTTATTTTTGAATTGTTGTGGCATTTAAAATATGGTTTGGCTTTAATTTTTGCTTGCCTACTCAATACTATTCTATTAATTATTTAAAAATGGTTCTACTGTGCAGTATGTGATAAAATGCTTTAAAGAGGCAAAGTTAACAAAATGTGATCAGATATTTTTAACTAGAAAATTTGTGAAAAATCCACGTTTGAGTGCTGTAAAAGTTTCTGCAGAATTTAATGAAACATTTTCTACTTCAATTTCACCTGAAACTGTTCGAAGAGTTCTCAGAGCAGTTGGATTACATGGGCGTTCTGCCCGTAGGAAATTTTTTGTGAGTGAGAAAAGCAGAAAGCTTAGGCTATCTTTCGTACTATCAATGATAAATAAGCCCCAAACGTATTGAAATAATGTCTTATTTGCCGATGAAAGCAGGTTTAACATTTTTGGTTCCGATAATTGTATCGAGAAGAAAGAATGAGGAACTGAATCCCAAGAACTTAGTAGGAACAGTTAAGCATGGCGGTGGAGGTGTTCTTGTGTGGGGGTGCATGTCAGCATCAGGGACTACGTAATTTAGTATTTATTGATGGCATAATGAATCATGCTGTTTATATAAATATTTAAAGAGACAATTTAAAATTATCAGC
The DNA here is from genome assembly GCA_907164885.2 of Dolomedes plantarius. Classification (NCBI taxonomy): domain Eukaryota; kingdom Metazoa; phylum Arthropoda; class Arachnida; order Araneae; family Dolomedidae; genus Dolomedes; species Dolomedes plantarius. Next base: position 135,059,976 of record OU015493.1, on the reverse strand, counting down.
CCAAAATTTGGGTATTGGAAACAACTTCGTTTTTTGTCAAGATAACGATCCTAAGATCACGGCTCTCAACGTTCGCCTCTGGTGTGTCAATAATTGTCCACACGTTTTGGAAACACCACCTCAATCAACAGAATTAAACCAAATGAAACATATTTGGAGAGAACTGGAGGTTCGAGTACGAAAACACGACATTCACACGAAAAGCGAACTAAAAACAATTATGATGGAAGAATGGATGAACATTGATGCAGAAATTACAAAAGAACTAGTGCAATCTATTTCCAGACGTTTAAAAGCTGTTGTGGATTCTAAAGTATATCCTACTAAATATTAATTTTACGAAAAATTAGAATATTTACTAATATTTAGAGATTTTTTACAAGTGTACGATAACTTTTGTGAGATAAAGTTTTTCTTACTTTTCGATTATTAGTTTCTTAAATATAAAGTTTTACTATGTTTTTAAAATATTTCATGTAGTTTTGTTAAGAATATATTATAGATCTTATTATAAAATACCCATTCTGAAATATTCATTTTAATTAATGGATAGACCCTTATTTCATTGAAAATCTAAGTGTACGAACACTTTTGGGAGCCACTGTGTGTGTATATATATATATATATATATATATATATATATATATATATATATATATATATATACAGCGCGTCCGAGAATGTCTTATTATTTTAAACATTAATAACAAAAATACGAACAGGTCGAATGAAATGTAGTTTGCGGCAAAACAATGAAGAAATATAACAGTTTTTTCTAGTATCAATTTCTTGAAGTAGTATTAATTCCTGAACGAAGCATTGGTCTTCGAGGACCAATATCTTGGCGTCCGCTATCGCCCGACATTTTTCTTTTGTGGCGTTAAGTTAAACACATTATTTATCGAACACCTGTTTCAGATATTTCCATTTTAAAGGTAAAGATACAATTCCCAATCCCCCCTCTTACACCGCGAATGTTGAAAAACACTTGGCGGAAAATCGACTGCAGACTCAACATTCTTCGTGCTACTAACGGAGCTGACGTAGATCTACACTGAAGTTACTGTAAAAAAACTGTTAGATTTCATCCTTCTTTTGCCACAAACTGCATTTCATTTGACCGGTTCGTATTTTTGTTATTGATTTTTAGAATAATAAAGATCTTTCTCTGACACAGACACACACACACACACACACACACATACATACATACATACATACATACATATATATATATATATATATATATATATATATATATATATATATATATATATATATATATATATATACACACTCGAGTATATACACTGAAGAGCCAAAAGAAATGGTACACCTGCCTAATATCGTGCAGGGCCCCCAAGAGCTTGCAGAAGTACCGCAACACTACGTGGCATGGACTCGACTAATGTCTGAAGGTATCCTGAAGGCAATTCACACCATGAATCCTGCAGGACAATCTACAAATCAATAGGAGCGCGAAGGGGGGGGGGATCTCTTCTGAACAGCACGTTGCAAGGCATTCCAGATATGTTCAATAATTTCCATGTCTGGGGATTTTGGGGGCCAATGAAAGCGTCTAAAGTCAGAAGAGTGATCCTGGAGATACTCGGTAGCAATCCTCGACGTGTGAGATGTCGCATTGCCCTGTTGGAATTGTCCAAGTCCGACGGAATGCACAATGGACATAAATGGAAGTAGATGATCGGAAAGGATGCTTATGTACCCGACACCTGTCAGAGTCGTCTCTGGACGTATCGGGGGTCCCATATCACGCCATCTGCACACACACCCATACCATCACAGAGGTTCCACCAGCTTGAACAGTCTCCTGTTGACATATACGGTTCATGGATTCATGAGGTTGTCTTCATTCCTGTACACGTCCATCCACCCGATACAATTGGAAATGATACTCGTCACACTAGGCAACATGTTTCCAGTCATCAACAGTCCACTGGAGGTGTTGTTGGGCCCAGGTGAGGCGTAAAGCTTTGTGCTGTGCTGTAAACAACAGTTCACGAGTGGGCCTGCGGCCCCGAAAGCCCATATCAATGACGGTCCGTTCAACAGTTCGCCCGCTGACAATTGTTGATGCCCCAGCATTGAAATGCGCAGTAATTTGCGGAAGTGTTGCACGTCTATCTCGTTTAAGGATTCTCGTCAGTCGTCGACGGTCCAGTTCTTTCCAGGTCTTTTTCCAACCGCACGGTTTTCTGAGATTTGATGTTTTACCGGATAACTTATATTCACTGTACACTCGTGAAATGGACATGCACGAAAATCCAAATAGCATCGCTACCTCGGAGATGCTATGTCCCACCTCTCGTGTACCTACTATAACGTCACGTTCAAAGTCACATAAATCGGGATAACCTACCATTGAAGCAGCAGGAACATATCTAATAGCTTCTCGAGACACATGTTGTCTTATATAGGCGCTGCCGACCGCATCGCATTATGCTGATTGGTTGCAAATTTCTGTGTATATATGTGCACATCGCATCGCAAAATGGGATTAAACATTTTTGTTTTTTATTTTTCTATTCGCTACTGCAATACTAACAAAAAAAAAGTTGATTTAACGACCGGTTTCCATTAGCGGTTATCAATATTTTTCAAGAAATGATTTTGCGACTATCCGAACTCCGACGACCGCGCAGCTGCTCGTGATACGAAAAAGAGAGGAAATTTCCGATGGTAATGAAAAACACAAGAGCCTGGTGGAATTGATCGACAAACTTAAAAACTAACAAAAAGGCTAATCGTGCGTGAGTTGGCAAGAGCGAATCAATAATCAATGCGTTTGAATACAAATAATAATCTTTTAATGCGCTCTCAAAAATCAAAACTGTGCCATTGTCAACTCCCAAATCGTCGATACAATAAGGGCTTTTCATCTGAAAACTCCACATTTTCAAGCATCTTGCTTTGAATTTTATCCATTCCCATTACATCCCTATAAATCATTCGAAACGCAGAAACAACCGTGATCCCGACAAGTCTGTCTGAAGGACTGATGCCTCAAAATGCCCCACTTCATTAATTTTGGCCTTCATTTGACAGAAAGATATCGCTGGAAAGTTGTTTATTCTTTCGTTCTCTTCTGAGAAACGGGAGTTGATTGTATTTATATAAAGACACGTTGCCGCCATATAAAGAGTATAAAAGTGCATTTCCATCCACTTTAAATATTTATGGGGAGCGCTTTAAAATCCAGTAATTAATTGGACGAGAAATGAGTGCTTGGAAACTGACGATGAAATCGGAAATTGGAGGTGGTTGGAGATTTGCCAGGTTGTGGAGGAGTTTATAGGATTTCGTAAGGTTATTTCTGTTAGTGTAAATGAAAGGAAAAACTATTTAAGTTCCTTGATAAGCCACTAACTGTGGTATTTATTTATAACTTAATTATTTGTTTGCAGCCAGTCGCTCTTTCCTTAGTGTAGACAATTTATCAAATAAATAAATCTCGCATTCTTCAGGAAAATGTTTCTTGTAAAGTCAAACTCCCACCGATTTTACAGGCTCGAATACATCAGTTTCCTATTGTTTTAACAAATTTTCAATTTCTGGTTAAAGTTAATCAAACTGGTGTTTTTGGCATCACATATCTTCCAAGAATGGCGAAAAAATGGTTTCCTTTACTTTGTTATAACATATTTTATTATTCGTATAAGATTATTCATTTACTTTATTCTAATACAAGTCACTAACTCTAGTATTTATTTATAAATTAATTATTTATTTGCAGCCTCATTCTCTTTTTAATCATTCTCAAGAGAGAATCATTCTCTCTTTAGTGCAGACTATTTATCAAATAAATAAGTCTCACTCTCTTCCGACTGGCATTAGTTGTAGTGTTCAACTCCAGATATTATAGATTCTTAAAACCTCAGCTTCAAACTATTTCAACAATTTTTTCAATCATCGGGTAAAGCTAAACAAAAGTCCGATGTTTTTGACATTACACATCTTCAAAGAAAGGCAGAAAAGTGTTTTCATTCTCTTTGTTCTGAGATAAATGTAGTGGAAAAAACGACAGACAACGATAGTTCAACAAGAATCATAATAGTAATATTTCATCTAGATGACGGTTAAAATGCCTGCTTTTAATTTATGAATATAATGGAACATAAAAATAATTTCATATAGACATTAAAAAGAGATTAAATAGCAAATAGATCGAAAAATTTTCTCCGAAAAGGACATGCTCATATTCGTTTTATGAGAAATTGATTAATATTTTAGATAGCTTTATGAGTAAAATTCTACCTAAGGTTAAAAGGTTTGGGGGAAAAAAGTTACCATTGACATAAGTTTAGTAAAATATTAGTCAAGTAAAACACAGTGCCTGACATTAAGTTCATCCATTGTAATCTTAAAGACTAACATATGAAAATAAATAAATGCATACATTCAAGTAGTTAAATGTTATTTCTTGACCCATGCAAGTTACGCCAAGAAATGAGACATTCAGGTATAGAATGATAGGCAATTTAAGAAAATCGTTATTTCTGTGTCATCTATATATTTAAGTTGCTAAGCTGACTTTTTGGGCAATCCGTGAGAGAAAACTACTGCATCAATTTAATACATTTTGATCTTAAACGAAAGATAGTAATCTTTAGATTTGTCAAATTTGGTTTTTGTAATCGCAATTTCTATTAATGATCGATAATTTGCAATTTAAAATTGATTTCTGCGCATGCTCAGTGACATGTTTCAATCTGCCATTAAAAACTCACTGTTTCTGCGCATGCTCAGTGATATGTTTTAATGATAAACACGTTTATTACGAAGAGTCTCTCTATATCTCTCTCTGCCATTTTTATTTTTATGATAATTATGTTTGTGAAATATAAGATTAAACCTGATGGAAATTGTTTATTTCGCGTTGTTCAATTAGCGATAATTTACATTTTTTAAACAAAAAAATTGCTTTCTGCGCATGCTCAGTGACGTTTTTAAATCTGTCATTAGATAGTCACTAGGCACGAGGCCGCTTAAACACATTAATTTGTTTTTGAGCATTATTAGGATTTTCTACATTTGGCAATGATGTGTTGAGTATATTTTGTGTATTAGTACATTTATTTACTATCTAACCGTCATGTTTTGACGGGTACCAACTAGTATCTATTAATTTCATAAAAACCACCGCAGACATATTTCATATAAATTTTAAGTGACAAATATTTTACAATTTAAAATTTCTTACTCAAAAATTTCATATTCTTAAGGTTGCTGTGTACTAACCGTATTGGATTTGCTCACTTCAGCGTTAACCGATGGAAAAAATGTGTCCAAGGATAAAAGACTTGGATTTAAAGATTTTTTTTTATTTGTACTCCGTAATAGAGAAAGAAATTGTACACCTTGGGACAATTTTCGTTTTTTTAAATAAATGCAAATAATATTTTTAAATTTAAATTATTTGGGGAAAATATCTAGTCTAGTGTGTTTTAAATGCTCATCAATTCCTTTAGTGGACGAAATTTATAAAATGAATCCTGTAGTGAGGTGCGAAAAAGTTCAGGCTATCTGAAAATACCATTTTTGTTGGATTATCAGCATTTATATAGCTGTAAATAATGCACACATTTTATCCATAGGTTAACATTGAGGTGAGCGAATCCAATATGGTTAGTAAAACAAATATATTATTTTTATTGAATACTTTCATATTTTATTTTATTTATAAAGTATATATTAAAATGGGAAATATATCATTCTATGTACAACAGATGACAATGCATATTTTCCCTTATAACTCCCATAACAATTTGCAGTGAACAGAAAATTTACAATTACTACTTATTTAATAACAGTTATTCGAACATGAACTCACTTTGTGGAAGTTCGAAGACAGTGCAGCATAAAATGGGTTGTTCTAGCAACATATGAACTGGGTTACGTTGTTGACTCTTCGCTGTTGTTGTTCCTAATGCCCCCTGGCCGGAGGTACCAGACTAGGTCCATATAGGCTTCGTGCTGAGTAGTGCGGCTCCGGTTTATAATAGAACCACAAGGGTCGGAGTCCGACTTGGCTAGGTAACACCACAAATTTGATCAAGCACCCCCAGGTATGACATCTGGGGGATCGTGCATTCCTCACCCGCTGACCTCATAGAAGCAGGTCAACGGATTTAACGTGTCCATGTATGGCATACACCCAAAGGTATTTAACGGAGGTTGTTGGAATTCGATCCGAGCACCCTCAGTACCGAAATCCAACGCGCTATCGTTAGGCTGCCTCGGGCCCATTTGACTCTATACGCTCTACAGAATGTTTCTAGCTAAAAGAAATTTCAGGTAGTCTCTTCTAACGAAACTACCGCGGGTTATTAACGTAGGATTACTCATCGTTGCTTACCTCTTTTGTATGTCTATATGTATGTATATGTTATGTATATATGTATCTATCTATTTATCTATATATATATACACTGCTGGCCACCCAAATTGCAACACCAAGAAAGACAAGAGATATCACAACAAAATTTATTTTGTAGATAACATGTTGACCAAGTATCAAATGATTAAATTTATAGACTTCTGTGAAGTGTGGTTCCTGCCAAAGTCAGTAGCCAGAGTAGCCGCCATTGTTGGAGATCACCGCTGCCACACGCCTCGGCATTGATTCAAAGAGACTTTGGATGAGTTCTTGGGGTACAGCAGACCAAGCAGCTTCCACACGTTGCCAAAGTTGATCTGCTGTGGCAGCTGGGGATGGAATCTGGGTCAATCGTAGAGCAACCATGGACCACATGTTTTCTATCAGCGAAAGATCCGGAGAGCGAGGCGGCCAGAGAAGCAATTCAATCTGGCGATTGACGAAGAACCGTTGGACAATGCGTGCCACGTGTGGTCGCGCATTATCCTGTTGAAATATGACTGTTGGCAAGCCCTGAAGGTAAGGAAGGACAACTGGCTCCAACACCTCGGAGATATAGCGCTGGCTGTTTAAAGTTCCGGCAATGCGTACTAGAGGTGTGCGAGAGTGATATCCAATACCACCCCATACCATAATACCCGGTGCAGGACCAGTGTGGCGGTGCATAACGCAGCTGTTCAGCATCCTCTCTTCACGGTGTCTCCAGACTCGAATGCGACCATCGTGGTGTTGCAGACAGAATCGTGACTCGTTAGTAAAGACAATTTCATTCCATTCTGCCGTCCACATCCTTCTGTCATCGCACCATTGGCGGCGGAGACGTCTGTGGTTCTGCGTCAAGGGTAGACAAAGCAATGGACGTCTTGCGGACAGACCACTCTGCTGTAAACGGCGTCGAATGGTACGCGCAGACAATGGATGATGCGTTACAGACTGCATGTGCTGTGCTATGGTTCGTGATGTGACAGAGCGATCCGTCACTGCCATGTGCACAATTTGCCTGTCATCACGTGAAGTGGTGCGCTGAGGTGGATGCGATCGAACACGCCGGTTCGTCGTACCCTCCTGCATCCAACGATCACATATCCGCATTACAGTTGTTCGGTTTCGTCCAACACGACTACCGATTTCCCTGAAAGATAATCCACAATCTCGGTAGGCCACTATCCTTCCTCTGTCGAACTCGGATACTTGATCAAAAGATGATCGCTGTTTTCGACGAGGCATAATTGATCGTTTTTTTTGAAAAAACCACAAGAAAAACACAATTGCCGAACTTGAAATCGTCGAAATCTCCAAGCCTTAAATAGCGCTTTGAAGTGGCGCCACAGGCGCGCATGATGTGCGTCTGCGCTGAAATTCTAATCATTTGCATATCTCACCTCCGCTAATGCATGTTGCAAATTTCATGTTATTTGCATGTTTCCTTCAGGGTGTTGCATTTACAGTGGCCAGCAGTGTATATATATATATATATATATATATATATATATATATATATATATATGTGTGTGTGTGTGTGTGTGTGTGTGTGTGTGTGAAAATTTTGACGCATTTTGGTACTTTTTCTGTTTAACTGTTTACTGGTTGCCCAAGCGATACAGACTGGATTTGACGCGCTGCCAAATTTATAACTCGAGACGCAGGACATCTGAAATTTTGCTTTCCGGAGGATCGTTATGGAGGAACATAATCCTACGCTAAAATTTGAATAAACTAAACCAACTGTTTTGTGTATTAAAGAACTTTCAGTCTTGTATTCCACCACCTTAGGCAATGACGTTTTAATCGCAATCCCGCGGCATTTAACGGTTCAAATGTTATTGATATACCAGTTAGAATTATTTTCATTAGATGCATTATGAGACTAATCACATAAATTTGCCCTGGTCAAAAAGTAATGTGGTGTCGATATGCCTTTAGTGTACATTGTTTTCTATCATAGGTTTTAATCATTTACTTAATCCCCATATCTCGGAAACTATCATAATGAAACTATATTTAATCAAACAATATTGTAACACAAAACATATTGCAACACAATATTGTAACACAAAATACTATTTGCGATGGGTTTCATTAATAAGTTACCTATCATTAGGTTGAGAAAATTCTCTGTCGTCGCGTTTCTGCATTTCTTGAAGCCATCTAGTGGAAAGAAAAGGTTTTGGTGAAATACTCTTTTTTTGTTTTGCATAGTAACTGCTCTCACGAAAATCTCTTTACGATTTCTCCCTCAATTGAATTAATGTAATGATCACCGGTGCGTTAAAATCTGCTTCATTGAATTTTAGAAGATGAAAAAAACTAAAATGTGAGCTGCAGTAAGGAATATTCGCTGGTATTTCGAAAAGTGTATCAAAAATAAGATGATTGTTTTGGTTATTCGTGTTTATTTAGTAAATTAGATTGTTTATACACGCTTCTTCTTTCATATCATACCTTAGGAATTCGGTGTAATTGGGTAGGTTTCAGTTGTATCGTTTTTAAGGAGGAGATGTTTTCGATTATTTTAAAAATAGTGCTCTCGGTAAGTTTCGGCCATAATTACAGACTAAAGAAGTTCATTTTTGAAAATCGGACGACAAACGGAAATGTTGGCAGATGATCGTTAACATTCGGAAATACTCAAATACCATCTTTAAGAACTGATATCAATTTTAAACCGAATAAAATAGGTAGGTTTTAATCTTTGATGTTTCCTTCACTTATTTCCTTTCTGTTCATATAAATAGTTTAATCCTCAACAATAACTTAACCCTTCAGCGAGTGTATTCGTGTATAAAGTGCAACATTTTCTTAATTTTGAATGGTTTGTTTTTACTTGTAAGTTTTGATTGTTCTAAGCAGTTTCTATTTATAGCTACACCCTTTTTAATGCAGGTCTGATTTTCTGACCCTGGTATTCCCATCCGTTCAATGTTAGCCGTGATTTAATCGTGGTAAACCAGAGATTATACTGGATTGCAATACAACAAAATTATGAGTTGATGTAGTAGATCAAATGTGAAGCCATGACACGGTATTCCGCATATCACGAAGATGGACAATCTCATTGTTTTTTAGGTTTTTGGACATAATAGGAATCGATTGCAGGTTGTCCTTAGATGGATTAAACTAGACAGTTTTGAAATAAGGCGATTATATCTGCATTCTTTGGCCTTTAATTATAAATATATCTCAGTATTATCAACATTTTATATCATGTCATAGAACGCAGAATAATTATTTTCAATTTGAAAATAAGATGTTTAATATAAAAGGAATAATCAGGGTTGAAAGAGACGTTGCACTTTGTGCAACGCGCGCCTGCTGGTGTTACAAAAATTGGCGCGCCCGCTGAAGGTTTAAGGCTACCGTGTACTAACCCTATTGGATTCGCTCACCTCAATGTTAACCTATGGAGAAAATGTGTCCAAGGATTGCCGACTTGGATTGAAAGATTTTTTTAAATTTTAGATCTTTTTAGATTTTTCCGTAGTAGAAAAATAAATTTTACATTTAGTCCATTCTTCGTTTTTTTAATGCAAATATTATAAAATTTTAATCATTTGGAAAAATATCTGGCATAGTTTGTTTTGAACGCTCATCAATTCCTTTGGTGGACGAAATTTATAAAATAAATCCTGTTGCAAGGTGCAAGGAACTTAAGGCTATCTGAAAATACCATTTTTATTGGATTATATCAGCATTTATGTAGCTGTAAACAGTAGACAAATTTTCTTCATAGGTTAACATTGAGGTGAGTGAATCCAATAACGTTAGGTCACAACAGTCTTAAAATAAAAGGGAAGTTTTAGACCTCTTATCCGGTCCATAATCATACGTAGGTAATGTCTATCCATGCCTTGCACTGCCTACAATGTATATTGCAGTAGTATGCAGTTTTGCGAAATGTTTCTTCTCCAATATCCTGCAGTTTCTTTTCGAGGAGTAGTAAATTTCGAAGATACGTTTTTATTGGATTTCAGACTTAAAGGCAGTCACGGACATTTATTTTTCCAATGCAGCAGGTACTTTGTCCAGGAGACATGGTCCTATCCACACTAGAGATTTCGAGGACTATTTTATTATGGGACCACCCTATAGGTCAATGGTTGTAAACTTTTTGTTGATCGGGAACTAAGGCCGTCTGCACACGGAGCAACTCAAAAGAAACTGATAACCGACTCCAGTCACAAATCAGTCCGTGATGAGTCGTAACCTATTATCAGTTTCTTTTGAGTTGCTCCGTGTGCAGACGGCCTTACTGTTAAAAAAAAATCGGCAAGGACGATCTTCCAACCAACGTTTTTAAAGGGGAAAATGGGTTTAATTTTCTTTATAAACAAACTATTGGAGATAAACAAATGTAATAAAATGTTACAAAAATACTTTTACATTGCATTAGTTATTCTTATTAAGTTAACTCAAAGCACAAAAGCGCTCATGAAAACTTAAAAATTAAAGAGATTTTTGAGCTTGCATTTGCTTTACTACCTGTAAAATTGCTTCTACTCTCCGACTGTAATGCACCGAAGTCGTGTCACAGAAAATGTACTAGGAATTTTTTTAAGGAAAAAGGGGATTTTTTGTACTGGAAATGGAAGAATTACAGAAATATTTGAACAAAAAATTTCAGATAAAATTTTAGAAAATTTTAAATTTGCGGTCGTTTTGAAACGATGAAAGCATTTTTTTTTTTTGTCAATTCTGTCTTTACGGACCACTTCTAGAATTCTTCCAGACCATCCGTGGTACGTGGATCGGCAGTAAAGAACCAATGCAATAGTTGAACAAACACTGTTCCTTATGATTTGGTTTGGTTTGGTTTAGGTCCAATTATTTGCTACACGAGAGGTAATTAGACCGGTACTTACTGCTAAAAGCCAATTCCGAACGACCTCAACGTCCATGCCAATAGTGGAACTGGAATCCACAGACTCTGGTACCACATTCCAGTCCCCTAGCCATTCGGTCATCGACCGTCTCCGCTCTTTATGAAGGGATAGTGTAGAAACATCCATGCCTTATCCAGGATTTGAACCCGAGCCTACTTCGGGGAAGATCGAGAAGCTAACTATACCTCGATTCGGACGACGCAGTCACAGACTAAAACCCTTAGGGCCTGTTCACATAGAAACCGTCAGCGCCAGCGTAAATTTTTTTAACCAATCATATACCAATCATTGACCCATTTAACCAATCAGCGCCAACGGAATCTTTAACGCTGACGCTGACGCTGACGGATTCTATGTGAACATGCCCTTATTCAGTCTGTGCTACAATAAGGAAATATTTTACAATTAGTGAAAGAATTGAAACAAACACGCCTACAGTTCCAAACAGAAACGTCCATGCCTTACCCGGGATTTGAACCCGAGCCTACTTTGGGGAAGGTGGGGACGCTAACTACAACTCGATGTGGGCGACGCAGTCATGGACTAAAACCATTATTCAGTCTGTGCTACAACAGGAGAAAATTTTTAAGAGCAGTAAAAGAGTTAACACAAACACGCCTACAGTTCCGAGCAGATCTAAATTAATCTTTCCGGCACGTTAAACAAGCTGTTACGTTCACTTTATTAACCGTCGCCGCGACATCTGTTGCTAACGCGCATTTTTTTTTTTCAAAAATTTAATTTCTTTTCCCGCCGTCAAAAGGCGGCAAAATTGCGATCCCGGCACCGTCTGCATCGCTCTCAGCTTTTGTGCCGCGCGTTTACCTGTAATTCAATTTACTCGGTGACCGGCGATGCATTAAAGATAGATATCTTTTCAGCGTCTCTCGTATGCGGGCGGGGGTAGCGCTTTTGTGTTTAGAGCTGATAATTTGTTCATTGGATGGCTGCGTGAAAGGAACATGAATATATTAATTAAAAGCAGGGAGAATAGAAGAGTGAGCCATAAATATCGGAGCATTCTCATATATTTTGGATGCACTCAGTGTTGTTATATTAATAAGATATTTTTACCATTTCGCTTATAATTATTTTAGACTGGAACTTGTGCTTCTCTACCATGTTCAGACAGCAGTCGTGGACTTGTAGATTAGCCAAACATACGCACCAGTAATGCAAAATCGTATGAGGTTGATCTCCTGTGTGTTCCCCATTGGAGGCAGGATTTATTTTAACCATTTTTCTAGTTTATATTGGAGAAATGAATTGATTAATTGCTTGTTTGAGAGCACTACGGTCAACGTTTGCTACACAGGGACTAATAAGACTGGGACATTCAGTTTAAAGCCGACTCCGAAATGCTACAATCATCCAAGCCAATAGTGGGATTCGAACCCACAGGCTCTTTGAACGAATGCCAGCCTCTCAACCATTTGGCCATCGTCCGGCTGAAAAAGAAATTGACATTTCCGCAAGACATAATTCAAAAATAAACTGAAATATTCATAGCTTGTAAATTATATTATGGGGATAAGAACTGTCTTTATCAAACAGTGATTTCGAAAACCGTAATTGATTGATTTGTTTAGATCTTTGAGCACGTTAGTGTAAAAGGATGCCGCAGATGAATTTACTGCCCTTTTCGAGCCATTTTGCCATGACTGTAATGTAAAAATTATCCTTTTCACAAAGTATTAGCACAAGCATTTGGAAAGACAATCTCCAACGCTCTCAAATACGTAAGAGTATATAACGTTGGCAATGTATCTCGGTTCCTGCCGACTATTTCTTTTTCTGACAACTTGTCAAAGAAATGGTCGCTTTTACCCTTTCTTTTGTAAAACATAATTATGGGGCAATACCCCCCTTAATACTTTTTTTACAATATAAGATTACTTCGGTGCAGTTAGAATTTCTTGAGCTCCCGGGGATAATTAGTGGTTAGCGTTACTGAAGGCGCTCGGTTTGAGTCCCGACAAGCTTCACTGAATACTCTAGTGTCTTCCCGTCTGGCTTTCACTCACTGACCCAGAGATTGTTGGTTTTTTTATGAGTTCACAGTAAAGGTAAACCGACATAAGCCCCAAGTGCCACTACAATTTCGACCGAACACTTCAGGGGCGACATCTGTTGACCTCATATCCTTCTCCCATTCACGTACAACATGGACGGACTTTCCGGGCTATGAATTTAATGTGACTAGGCCCGGCGTTAGTGTTTTTGTTGTTACTGTTTCTTATGCCCCCAGGCTGGAACGTAGTTCCAGACCAGGTCTATATAGGCTACGGACTGAAATGTGCGACTCCGGTTTGAATAGTACCACAACGGTCGGAGTCCGTTTTAGCTAGTTGCCACCTCAATTTTCACCGAGCACCCCCAGGGGCGGCATCTCGGGGAAATCGTACCCTCTCCCACTCTCTTTGACCTCATAGAGGAACTTTCCAGTTTATGGATTTAACTTGGCCATATACGGTCTAGACACGTAGGTATTTAATGGCACTTGTCGGGATTCGATCCGAGCACCCTCAGCACCGAAACCAGCACGTTACCACAAGGCCACCTCAAGCCCTTCCGGCGTTAGTATTCCTATTAATCGAAATATTTATTCTTCTTGTCGTATCATTGATTATTCGTCAAATTTTGTTTCGATTGTAAAATGCATGTTCTAAAAAAAATTCAAAATAAAATTTCAGGAGAGTTAAGGTTGCTGTGTACTAACCCTACTGGATTCACTCACCTCAGTGTTACCCTGTGACGAAAATTTGTCTTCAATTTATTTTCAGCTACATAAGTGCTGATAATCCAATAAAAATGGTATTTTCAGATAGCCTGAACTTTTCTGTACCTTGCAACAGGATTCCTCTTATAACCACCAAAGGAATTTAGGAGCATTTAAAACACACTATACTGGAATTTTTTCTCCGAATAATTTAAATTTAAAATAATATTTGAATTTTTTTTAAATGAAAAATGGCTCAAGGTGAAAAATTTCTTTCTCTACTACGGAGTACAATTTTATTTTTTTTTAATCTTTCAATCCAAGTCGGCAATCCTTGGACACATTTTCTCCATAGGTTAACATTGAGGTGAGCAAATCCCATAGTGTTATGATACAGCAGACTTAAATACAGTTATATGGAATAACGAAGGTGCGGTGGTTTCAATGGAACAAAATTTTAGAGGAGTGGAGAACATAAATTAGTTTGTCCTTAACCCACTGTGAAACACGCTGAAGATTTTAGAAGTTTTCCTGCAAAAATATTCATTACTCTGATATTCTGCGGACTATTCGGAAGTTTTGCATCACGGTGAATCCAAATAAACCCTTTCGACGCTTCATTCGCTTCATTTTTCCCGACAAAATTCAGCAAATTTAAATTAATCACTGTAAACATCCAATCAGGGAGAGGGGTGGGGGAAATGCGCGATCGCTGCAACATCTGCCGCGGATGGAAAGCGGTAGCTAAAAGTTTTATTTAATTTATTGTTCGACAAAATCTTTTCTAGCGATTAATTTTAGAGTTGTAAGCTGAGGAAAACAGCGCCTCAAAAAGGATCCGCCCGGGACCCGTTTTGCGCCCGATTAAATTAATTGAATGACTCGGGTGTGTGTTTTGACAGATGTGTTTTTCGTAACTCAACTCAAATCTGCTCCTGAAAAGTTTCGAAAGGAGGGACCGATTTCAAATGCGTATTCTTAGAGAGATTAGCGGACTCTATTCTAAACATTGCTGTCGAAAGGGAGTTTAGAACAAAGGCGCTAAATAAAATTTCTATAATATAAATCATTGAAAAAAAGAGAAGATTTCAGTGGAAAGACGCAGAACGGAATGGTGTAATGCAATAACGATTTTGTGTTTCTAGAACAGAAGAGATTTTAGAATTAAGGCTGCAGTGTACTAATTCTATTGGATTCGCTCACCTCAGTGTTAACCTATGGAGAAAATGTGTCCAAGGATTACTGACTTGATTTAATGAAAAAAAAAATATTATCCTGATAAATCATCAACAGCACTGTAACGTAATGTAACGTTAACAGTAATTGTTTATAGATGTTTAAAGGTTGGCATCACACAAGTAACTTTAGAATGGAAACGGTTATCAAAATACATTTTTTATGTGAAAGTTAGGCGTTTAATCCTACTGCAGAAGAAAATATGGTTATTTTCTTGAACATGAAATGCTTTTCGTAGATGAAAGATTACTAAATTTCAGGTAGTCTCTTCTAACGAGACTAACGCCGGTTATTAACGTAGGATTACTTATCGTTGCTTACCTCTTTTGTATGTATATATGTACGTATGTGTTATGTATAGATGATCTCTCTCTCTCTCTCTCTCTCTCTCTCTCTCTATATATATATATATATATATATATATATATATATATATATATATATACAGGGCTATATTTGGGGCGGAATACGCCGGAACGGCGTTCCGGTACCTCTCTTTAATTTGGAATACCCCCCCCACACACACACACACACCGGAAGGTTACCGTTCCGGCACCTCTATTTCTAGAAATCTAGCACTGTATATATATATTTATATGTGTGTGTGTGTGTGTTTGTTTGCGCGTGTGTCAAAATTTTGACACATTTTGGTACTTTTCTGTTTAACTGTTTACTACTTGCCCAAGCGATATAGACTGGATTTGACGCACTGCTAAAATTATAATTCGCGACGATGGATGGTTTTAGCGTCTGAAATTTTGCTTTCCGAAGGACCGTTATGGAAGAACGTAATCCTACGTTCAAAATTTTTAATTGCACTCTGTAATAGGGAAAGAAATTTTACATCTGGATGCATTTTTCACTTAAAAAAACTGCAAATAGCATTTTAAAATTTTTCGGGATGGGGGGGGAAATCTGGCCTAGTGTGTTTTAAGCACTCCTAAATTCCTTTGGTTTATGAAATTTATAAAATGAATCCCGTTGCAAAGTGCAGAAAAGTTTAGGCTATCTGAAAATACCAATTTCTATTTGATTATATGCATTTATTTAGCTGTAAATAGTAGACAAATTTGCTCCATAGATTAACATTGAGGTGATTGAATCCAATAGGGTTAGTACACAGCAGACTTAAGTCTGAAATTCAATAAAAATTTATCTTCGAAATTTACTACTCCTCTAAAAGGAACACCAGGATATTAGAGAAGAAACATTTCTCAAAACTGCAGACTACGGCAATATACTCTAATTTATTCAAAGAACCTTTTAGGCAAAATGTTATTGCATGTAATCTAAAATGTCATCTACTAGTATGTATGTAGTCGTTTCCGTTAAGCTTATATATAGCCCCCAACCCCTGTATTTAACCAATATACAGTTATTTGATTAAAATAACAACTATATTACGTCATTTATCTAGCCAACCAGCAGTTTAATAACATTACTTAAATGACATCCCATTTACAATGTAATTGTGAATGCGCAGCTAAAATATATGGTGAGCATATATTCCTTAAAATATTCTTTAACTTAAAACTGAATGGTTTGAAATTTTCAAAGAAAGTACTGTTCATCACGTTCTAAAACTGTCAAATTGTTTTCACATTTTAAAACATTTTTACATGTGCCAGCCACTGGAACATTAGAAAAGATTCTAAATCAGTTTTAATAAGTGTAGAAACCATGACTTTAGGGTAAAACAGTGGTTGAAAATCCTGATTTTAGGCCCATGTGAAACAAAAGTGATTCATTACAGGACGCCCTGGACAGAATCCAAGCACAAACTTCCCCTTACACAGAACTTTCGAGGTTGTTGTGCTGTACTGTTAATAAATCTCAAACCTTAAGGAAATTTTCTAAGGATACTTTGTTAATCAAGAAATATGAAAAATTCATACAACTTTCAACCACTAAATACTTAAAACTGCAAGTTTGTGTACCTCCAAGTTTATTTACTTCACGGCCATAGCCGTACACCTCTGCTTTCATTCTTCTCCTCTGCCAAGAAAACAATCAAATCTTCCATCACTGTTTCAAGAGAGAGTTGTTCAAAATACAATGCTATCTGTTCGCGAGATCTCGGAGTGCGAGTTCTGCGGGACCCCGTTCTTTATCTCTTTCACTTGGGATGGTCTGAATAACCGTAATTTAATCATCAACAGTCTTGCAGTTCCACTCAAACTGACAGGGTCACTAAACGGCTACAAAATATTCCTGTTGTACGTGCTCGGTTTCGGCGGGAAAAAAAGATTACATCTCGCATCAGTTTCTAATCTTTTCATAAGAAAATGGCGGGAACCGGGTTCTCATGAAGCAATGTCCGAACTCTTCAGTTCTCTGCAAAACAGAGAATTCCTCTGTAGACGATAATTTAACTGTTTTGCTAGTACGTGAGAAGAATTTAAGATATTGACTGAGTTGCTGAGTTACAGTCAATTTGACAAGAGGAATTCTCTCCCGAATTGAGCAGGCGTAAGCTCTTGGAAGCTGGAGAGCTACCACCTTATTCTTACTCTTCTTTATTGGCACCACAGCCCGTTGTGGGCCCTAGTCCTCAGAAGAAGTTTCCTTCATTTCACTCGCCGTGAAGCCTTGGCTCTCCAGTTCTTTACTTTTTTTATATCAAAATCATTTTGAACTTAATCAGCCCAACAAAGAGGGGGGTCTTCCCCTTGAACTTTTTGTCACTGGAGTACTATTGTACATTCGTTGTTGTGGTTATTGTTCTTTTAGAGTTATCATTTCTTTGTAGGTAACCTGCGCATTTAATTCTACTTACCTTTATGAAATTGATAGTAAATTGGTTTCATATATAGCCTAGAAGTTTCATGATTGAACCATTTCTCCAACCTGTATAAAAGAGTACCTCTCAAAATCTTTCTTCCAAAAGCCGCCAGAGTTTCTTCATTACCCTATCATTCAAATACAAATTATATATTCAAATGATTATTAACTTTTTTCCTTTGCTGCCTCCTCTCTCACAAATACTTCATGGTGCCCCCCGATCGAGCAAACAAGACATCTCTGTTCGGTCGATATGCATCACACGAAGAGGTACATAACGTATGAGGAAGAGGTTAGGCGTTACCACTGACGCTGGAGAAGATTTGCACACTTCTCTAGGTCGACTGTGCCCAGTTATAAATCAGAACTATATAATCGAACGAATTCAACTATGTGGACGATCAGAAGTCATGGTTTTCTTCGTCCCTTTGTAATCCTGCGTTATAAAACAAGTGGATTTGTTGAAAGTTGACGTGGATCGTGAATTAACTTATAGTTGTTATCAGAAAGATCATTTTGGAGTTACGAGTAAGGAGGGAAAGGGAATATGTTGAAGGGGATTAAAAGTTTTCAATACAGCATATTTTTCAGACCAGTCAAAACACTGAGTTAATGGGATGAATATTTCATTTTATATATATATATAACAAAGAAGCGCGTACTTCTAATATTACGAATGACATATGTAAGGAAGTTAAAAGATGTCAGCAATTTTGATAGGACACGTATCTCTTTATTTTTAGACTACAAATTCTGAATCAATTAGTGGTTTTTACAGTCTCTGTAATGTTGACTCTATAAGGAAAATGAATTCGACTGAAGCATTTATAGTAAATAGAAAGTTTGTGAAGGCAGGCAAAAGTAGTCAATTTTCTGCATGCTATAAGGCAACATGCCGCTGAAATTAAAGGATTGCTGAGTAAGCTCGTTAATATGAAGTGATGCGGTGTCTTTTACTGCAGAGGGATGTGACATGAGAAAAACAAAACCTTATTTAATCTACCAAAATAAAATAATTTATTAGAAGAAGTTATCAAACTTTAAAGGTAAACTTAATTTTTCAAATACTTTTATAATTGCTATATTGTTGCTCTGTTCTGAAAATTACTTAGGAATGGATCCCATCCTTTCTTTAGCTACCATGTTTTTAATGAGGAAAAACATCATTTAATTTAAGTATTAAAATATAAATTAAAATATGAAGCTTATAAAACTAAAATTAAACTTAAAGTAACGCATAAAACTATAGATAAACATAACTGCGATCGTGGAGCTTTTACCGTGCATCATATATACCTACTCGTAAGTAATATTTAAATGAACTCCCTGAAAAATCGCAATCTGCTTGTTCATTGGTTTTGAGGTGATTAATTACGGTCTGCAGGAAATAATTTGCGTAACGAGCACACCATTTTGTTCCTGGCCCGATAAATTTAATGAAACAATACATTTTTATTTTGCATACAGCTGGCTTCAAAAGCATTAAAATATCAATTTTCTCCTTCAAAAATTTAAAGAGCTTCCTTTTAATGCTCTGGCGATCATTACTTCTTTTTTTAAAGCAAACAACAAAAAAAGTTGATAAAAAATACACTACACAAACGGGCTTCAGAGAGAGAGAGAGAGAGAGAGAGAGAGAGAGATGAGCATTAGGTTTAAAAGATTGTTGCTTGGAAACGTCATAGTTTTTCTGGTTAAGAATAACGCCATTCGCAGATGTTGCCGTGACTGTAAATAATAGCGTTATTTTTACAGTGACTGAATAGTATTTTGATATCAAATTTGGGGAGATTTTGATCGTGTGTGTAAGCGAGCAGATTTCCATCTCCGGTGAATTTACATGGCGTAATTTGCATATGTGTTCGAGCGTGCGTGAAGTGTCCCTTGTAAAACAACATAAGAACAAAATATGAACATTATTTTAAAATTTTTTTGTTGTTTTTTTGGCATGACACTATAAAAATGGATCCAAATGAGTTATTTTTCATTCGTATCAGGAATTTGTCCGGAGCCGAATAGGAATCAAGATTGGTAAATGAGTTAGCTTTTCTAATGGACGAGGGCAAAGTTTTGCATCACACGAGTTAGTCAATCCTGGAAGTGTATATAATCAAATATATATACCCTATTAAATTTAAAGTTAATCGGTTTGATATCAACATCGTAAACCTACAAAAAACCATACCAGTCACGGGATTTGAACGTACAAACGGCTCGGAAGGCCAGACCACTAGCTTATCGGACAGTAGCGCCCTTTACACGTACGCTCTTTCCCGCGTGAAACTACAATCCCGCGTGATTGAGTGCATGTGTTAAGGTGTCGGAGAGGAAGGGAAAGCTGCTGTCGAGCGAACTGCAAGCTTTCCCGTGCGCGATCCCGTACGCTCCAAGCACTCTCGAAAGAGCGTACGTGTAAAGGGCGCTATTGTCTTCCTGATGGAGACGGATGTTTAAAAACAGTATTTTTATATTGTAACATCGTCAGATCCCCAGCTCTCATTGGAACCATTACTTACAAGCGGTGGCTTGCGACCTCCTTGGACTCACCTAAGTTCCATCCACTAGACCCCATGGGAAGTCCGAGCGGGGGAGAGAGAAGCGAACTGACCTGAGAGAAAGGGAATCTGGTGGGACAAATTGTAAGAAAAGGAAGCTGTTCTGGTGCTTTTTGGGGTACATCACAGCGAAGAGACAACGCTGTCCGGAAGTTTTTTCCGTTGGGTAACTCCGATGCGGACATATTGTTACGTCACTAGATACCAAGCATCTTAGGGGGTGGCTTGCGACCCCTTTGGCCACAACTGAGTTCTAAACCCTAAATCCCACGTGTAGTTCCAGTGTGAGAGATAAAGAGATTGGAACTGACTCTCGACGAGAGAGGTTGTACGAATACTACGCTGTTCGGTGTTAGTTTTCGGAGGGTAACTCCGGTGTGGGCAGATCAATTGCCCTAAGTAATAATTATCGAGAGTTAAATCTGTCGGGTTATGACCGAAAAGTTGTCTTGTAAGCATATGTTAAAAGTTGTATATAAATTGTATAATAATTCTGTATAAAGGCTGTAAATATTAAATGTTTCTCGCGTGTTCGTTGACGAGATGCGTTACAGTATCCAGTCCGAGGTATGTTCGACGGCAATCCGAATAAGAGTGGGATCTATCGGTTTGTGAATAATATTAGGCGATTCGATTCAGAGCACATCCAAGCAGCAGGATTATACTAAGTCAGGACGGTGTTGAGAACGTCATTTAGTGAAAATAACTTACTCCCTATGATAGTATTACATTTCTTTGAGAATTTAAACTTGTTTTTAACCTTTTAATTTAAGTTGGGGAAACCTCACACAGTATGCCACGCGAAGATAATTGGATACTAAACATTCTCGTAAATCACAGTTAGAGTAAGCAAATTATTGGCGATGTAGCCCAAATTTAATTTCTCATCTCCTCTGACCTGCACTTCTCTTCAAAGTGTATTTGAAGCACGTAAGCTGCTCACTCTTGTACATCGTTCGTTTTAATTTAATCTTGGATATTAATCTTTTTAAGCAAACGTTTGAATGCTGAACTCATTCCCCGAATTTCCAATGCAGGTAAATGGAATGAAAATGTATTTACATAAATAATTATCGGGAATCTTATTGACAATCTATCAAATTTAAAGATAACTCGTTGAAAGCGCTGTTTTACGGGCATCCTTTATTGTTTTCTGATATTTGGAAAGGCATGAGAGGACGTTTGCTGTAAATCAATAGATTTATGACTGGCATCGAAGCACTTATATCATTGAAATACATTTCAGGAGATTTGTTGCTCTCTTCTTTAACTATGCGTGTTCATACGTGTATCGTAGTAATAACAGTTGAAATAGATTAAGAATATGAAACAATTGTTAAACAATTGATGCGTAGATGTTTTGTACTGTTGCGAAAATCATAACACTTATAGGCTTTCTTTTTTCCTATTTCTGCTTCTCTCACTTCCGTTAATTGCAATTTTATCTTCAATCCAAAGCTGGTGGGCGCAGTCACTCACTCTTAGATACAGTACTTAAAATATACATTAATGCTTCTTTTTCCTAAGGAAGGACATTCATAGTGATTTTTACTGAAAGAATTAGTTTTTTCCCCATCGGCCCAGAACCGAGACTCATATTCTGCCAGAGAGATGTGCTTGGACATGGGGTTTGCTCGACTGTATTGCACCGCAAAAATTGGAAAACATCTGTCATTTTTTGTGACTGTTTCTGATGGGAAGATTAGAACCCTCTGATCGTACTCCAAATCTTAAGCTAACCCTAAACGCTTGTAAATACGCTTGTGAAGTTGGAATGGAATGAAACTTTTGCTTGTTTACAAATGCAAGTACAGTAAGGTTTAGAAAAAAAAATATTAAAAAATCAATTACGTATTTGAAAAATAAAGCCAATACATGATTTTTATTCCTACAGTGGCGCTGTTTTCAGCTTCCGAATGGTCCTGTTTTGAGGGATTAGCGGTATGCAGTTCTCCCTAGTGCGTCTAACACAGTCTCGATCTTTTGCGTATGCTTTGATGGTTGCAGCATTAGCGAAATATCTTCAAGAAAATCATCGATTAACTTATAACGGTTAAGAACTGTCGTTAAAATGAATAGTAGTTAAACTAAGTTTTACATATCTATTGAATGCATTGTATATTTAGCATCGTAAATTTTTGATAACTAAAACAGTAACAGGAGTTTGTTTAATATTTTCAATGATGCAATGTTTGGGAGGAATTTTAACTGATAAGGACAAGAATAAACGGATCGTAACACTTTAAAAGTAATTCGCGATAGTTATGGACTGCAGACTTTTGGACTCGTTCTTCTTTTGCTTTTGATGATTTTACAACTGTTGTATCTGTCGATTTCAACAAAAACTATGATCCTAGTACAACGAACTTGGATTACGAGGTTAAAATTCGCTCCTGTTGGCTTTATTTATTTTTCATGCTTTCTTTTTTTATCTGGTTAGATTTGATCGCTTCCAAAAAGAAGAAGCATACTGAGAATAAATCAGAAATTGTTTAGTTTTGAAAAACAGTGTTTTATACTGACTCTTCCGTAAAAAATATCGTAAAAGAATGGAAATTCTTAGAGATCCCGCTTTTACTGAATATTACACTTAGCATTCAAGCCTTTTAGCAATCTATTGATAAAAAATTTAAATTGAATTAACATGTTTGTTAGGATAAAGATACCTTATCTTTTAAGTAAGTAAAAAAATATTTTAAGTTCACAAAAATATTTTTGAATTTTTAACTGCACAAGGGTTTGGTTTGGTTTGGTTTAGAGCGATACGGTAATTTTTTCCTACACGAGGGATAATTCGACCGGGACCTATTGCTTAAAGCAGATTCCGAACGGCTACAAACATCCATGCCAATGGTGGAACTTGAACCCATAGACTCGGGTACCGATTTTTCAGCGCCCTAGCCATTCGGCCATTGTCCAGCCCTACACAAGTGGACACGTTTCCATGATTCCTATTAAATGTTAACGTGATTTTAATTTTCTGAAGGGTAAAATAAATAGGAACAATAAAAAAATTTAATAAATTACAAAAATACATGAGTGACACAAATGCATCCGTGTCACATGCACTCGACATTCGTGTATTTAAGTTTCGTTCTGGCTGTATTCCTAATTACACAACAGTTTTTAATTTATGAGAGAGGTAATTTTTTATGCGTAATTATAGCTGCTGACAGAAAAAAAGTGAAATATTTCATCATTTTTAACAAAAGTTTAAAAAAATAACAGAACCAAGCTTGTTAGAGAAGGCAGAAGTAACTACATCGTGATAGATTGTATGCCCTCATTGAAAAAGTCTAATGCCAAGAATTTGTGGGGGTTTTCGACCGATTTCTCTTCTTCCTAGTCCTATTCTAAACCCCTTTTATATATCATTGTTTTATATGAATATCATGTCTTTTTTTATCTCCTTTAAGCGTGTTTATTTTTATCAACATCATGTACCTTTGTCGTTCTCACCTTCATCTTTCATTGTCTCCTTTACACGTTTTTAAAGTATTGGATCAGTATACTTGCAATATATATTTTTTCTTGGCTTATCTTGCGTTTGGCGCAGCATGTCCTCTCTGGACCTTGCGCCAATAAACCCAAACAAATCATCTCAGTCTGAACCATGTAATTATTTTTGTTAGTCGCATCAAACTGTTGTTGTTACTAATGCCCTTGGACGGATAAATCTTAATCAGTTCCGCTGAAAGCTGTGGGACTGAGAGATGTGACTTCTGCTCAGCTAACAGTTGTTAAGTGCCACAAGTGTCAGAGGCCGACTTTTTGCTTGGTGCCACCACAATTTTGACGTTCAGAACCTCCAGGAAGAGTAGCGTGAACTACAGTGCATGGGCCGGGTCCTCCACTGTAGGATGATATATAGGGATACGTAATTTTCGTATTTACGAAATAGATGCGAATAAATGCGAAATTTGCCGATACGAGCGAATAAATGCAAAAATGATTTTTTTACTACTTTTCAGCGAAAACTCGGTCATAAACGTCTTTTTAAGCAAAATTAGGTAATAATAGTAATAATTTATTAACATAATTGCTTATCTAAGACCATCCACGATCTTTTACTGAGACATCTCTCGAAATTTGCCTATTACTTATTACCAAAGACTTAAGTAAGAGAATGTGGATACTACTACAGTGTTAGCTTTTAACTAAGAATTTTGATACTTACCTAACCCCAAAAGTAAAATTGTGATTTTTTTTAATAAATGCGAAATTTTTTAATATATTTTTTTGCGAATAAATGCAAAATTTTATATATTGCAATTTTTTTGCTAAATTTCGATAATTTTTATGTGAAATTTACATACCCCTAATGATATAGCAATGCACAAAAACTTCAGTGATCAGTAAAAAACGAATGTATTAAAGAAAATAGAAAGTGGGGACAATTTTGACTGAGTGTCCCAGTGGGGTAGGCTCGATCCATCTTTGGATGACAAGAGGCTAAGATCTTGATAACACTGCATCCGGCGTGGAGCGTCAGTGATAAAAAATTTAACGATCCACAGAACTCAACGGAATGACCACGTGATATGTCAAACAAATCACTGGTCATGTCAACAATCTCGAAGCCAATAGGGATACCGCACGCTCCGCAATGGGAACAATGTCTTGGGTCCTGTTCACATAGAATCCGTCAGCGTCACTCGTATTGACATATCTTAAACCGATCACAGATCTTAACAATTTCTTAGCTAATCGTTTGGGGGTTTGTAATTGGTTAAATATATTTCAATATGGCTGACACTGATGGAAGCAATGTGAACAGATCCTTAGGCTTTTAACATCATTGCAAAATTTATCCAAAAAAATTCTCTAAGCTAAAAACATATCAAGGAAAATGCATCAAAATATTCGTACGAAATCAAAAGTACTAATACAGCTTAAAATACGCTACGCAATCTTAAAATTACCATTTACAGAGCTAAATAGGAATCAAAATTTAATTGTCTCTGAACCGTTGCAAAGCGTTCCCACACGTGTACACGCAGTAGATGGATCTCTTCAAATCTTACGATTTATGATACATATTGTTTCGACTATAATTGAGGTGTTCGGTGTATAATTTCACTTTGGGACAGAATCCCTTGTCATGCAAAGAACAGATTGAAAGCGAACCTAGAATAGATTCACGACAATGCAGACTGCAATCTAAGCGAAGACCGAGGATTACCGAGAGCAAAAAAAGTTCGCCACATTAAAGCGCAAGATGGAGCTTTAATCGTGAAGTCAACGCACCGAGCGTGTGAAAGGAACCATTAGATAAATGTTAAAAAGCTCTAAAGGTGACTCACTATCCCACAAATCGTCATCAAGGCTGAATAGTGCCTTTTACGAAGATTATCTGACGCTTATTTTAAAATATATCATTAAATTATTCATTGAATTCTGGTGGGAAAAGTCGTGACGTGTCTGTGAAAGCTTTCTTTCCTATAATATAAAGGTACAGTCCGTCAAATAAATAAAGGAACAACGGAACTTTATGAGAACCAAATCATTTTTTGCTTAATCTTATTTTTTTATAATGGTATCTTTTTAAACTATAAGTTTCCTACAGTATAAAAAAGTTGCATAATATCGCAAAAGAAACTATGAACGATGCTAAAAATATCTTATAGTATTATAATTTATGAAAAAAAGTAGCAATTCCGATGATAAATCAATTTTGTGCTTTCAATTTCGATAATATGGTGTCAATTTATGGAAAATTGGCAAATTGATATCATCAGATTGGAATCGATATCCTTTTTTTCTGAAAAATTGATATATTATCGAATTTGATAACAATTTTTTCATAAATTGATAACTTTTTTTTCAGAAATTGATTTAATATTATCGAACTTGATAACACGTGTTTCATGAATGCATATCACATTGGAATTGATAATATTTCTTCATTAATTGTTATTATATTCCAAGACACTTCTAGCAACCTTCATAGTGTCTTTTATAACATTGCGTTTTTTTAAAACTCTACGGAGCTTAATGTTTTTTATAACTGTGTCATTTAAAATTATAGAATTGAACAAAATTATTTGGCTGTGATAAGGTTCCGCTGTTCATTTATTTATTTGAGGGATAGCACAGTTGATATTATGGGCAAGACTATGGTTTGGTTTGGTCTACAGCGTTACGATCAGTTTTTGATACACCAGGGTTAATTAGACCGGGACCTACAGCTTAAAGTCGATTCCGAACGGCTACAAACATCCATGCCAAGAGTGGGACTCGAACCCACAGATTCCGGTACCGCTGCCAGCGCCTTAGCCATTCGGCCATCGTCCGGCGGACAAGACTATGGAAAGGCCAATAATAAATAGACTAACTTGGTACACCAAGGAAAATAATTTGATGGCCATACAGCAGACTGGATTTCGGAAGAATTGATCAACGTGTGACCAAGTGCCTTTTTTAGCCAGATTGTGAAGGATGCGTTAGATACTAGAAATATTTTAGCTGCATGTGTATTTTTGATGCCCATAGGATTCAGTATGAAGGGTGTGATTGTACCAGGCATTGCTGGCAAAATGTTTAAATAGATTAGATCCTTTACTAACCAGCGTCTCTCTAAAGTTAAATTTGGAAATGAGTTTTCTAAATCTTGTAACCTACAAACAGGCTTGCATCAGGGAGCAGTTAGCAGCTGTATACTGTTCAATTTGTACATTAATGACCTGGTCCCCACCTTGAGGCCCATAGATGGTATCAGTGTCTGCTCTTCGCTGACTACTTGATCATCTCGAAGCAGCCGCCAAAAAGAAAATACAAAAGGATAGAAGAAAAATTAAATAAAGCTTTAGATGTGCTCTCAAACTGGTAGGATAAAAATAACGGTACTGTGACTATGGAAAAGACTGCAGAGCAGTCCTACTCGTTGACTCACCATTTCCCTAATGTAAGACATTTTCCTAATGTGAGATATCGTAATGTCACACTTGCAAGTACTGACACATTTAACTATCTGGGTGTATCTTTCGACACCAAATTAAATTGGGAGTCTCATACTGAATCACAACCAGAGCGATTCCTCCGCAAAATTATTGTCTTGAAGCGCTTAGCAGGATCCCTATGGGGCAGTGCCAGATCTACTTTAAACGCTACTTATAAAACCTTAATTTTGCCCCTAATCACCTGTTAATTTTAACCACTTATTAGGGGTAGTGAAAACACTCTGAGAAACTTGGAAGTCCTACATAATGAAGCCTTAAGACTTGAACAGGAGCTATTAAATCGAAACCAATCGAGACTATGTTATTGATAACAAAAAACAAGCCCAACCAAACCATTATAGAAGGAAATGTTCTGATCTTATTTGAAAGAGTAATGCGAAATGGAAATTGCTTTTTGGTTAATTATCAGTTAAAACCCAGAAAATTAAATGCCTAACTTTGTTTTATTCAAAGGATTCAAACTTTTATTCGAGGTTTTATTCAAGGGAAAACTAGGAATTTTGTGATCAACTGCAAGAAAATTTAAAACCATTAAATCCTTTGAAGACGGTCAGATTGAGACAAACTTAAATCTGATAAATGCGTTCAATAAGAAAGTTACAGCTTCAGAAATCTTGAGATTCCTTACGCCGGAGACCATTCATGCAAGGTATCCGGA
Source organism: Dolomedes plantarius (assembly GCA_907164885.2). Taxonomy (NCBI): domain Eukaryota; kingdom Metazoa; phylum Arthropoda; class Arachnida; order Araneae; family Dolomedidae; genus Dolomedes; species Dolomedes plantarius. Next base: position 135,031,791 of record OU015493.1, on the reverse strand, counting down.
GCATGAGTGGCTACTTGTTTTTACAGGTGAATCTTAATCTGACTTCCATGTGGCAGTAGGCTCAGGAGTTTTTCGGATCTGTTCTCTTTCTACGCGTCAGCTAGAAAATAAAGAATGGTCTTTGATGGCGAGGTTTGTACCCTATACATTGCACTGAAACAGCTACTGACTCTTCACCACAAATTTGATGGTGTTTTACTTTCGGATCCTCAGCAGCAATAAAAACCATTAGTTCCTTAGAGGCCCCTTTATCAAATAAAATTCTCCATTGTTGAGAATTCGTCAGGCTTTTGGGACTAAAAAATGAAAAAAAAGTAGTTGTACAGTGTATACCTGCCCACTGCAGCACCAATGGAAACGAACAAGCAAAATTCTTTGCTCGAAGAGGTCGGATGAATCTCGACTTCTTCATACGATGTGCTCCGACATGTTTACCTTTTTTTAAAACTGTATGTAACAGGATAAAGACAAAGAAATGGAACGAGGAAGATCTAGCTGATATACCAGATAGACCATACAGTAATGCATTGGCCCATTTCCGATTATTGAGTGTACATGATTGCTTAGGAGACACATCTATCGAATAGGTATATAATACCATCTTTATTGTCGTCTCTGCGAGTTGAGAGGGCCTTTGAACAGAACCCACCTGCACAGCTGTAGTGCACTCCATGGACAGGACTCTGAAACTAGTTGAAGCCAAACGATATTGCCGAGCTAGAGAGCTTTTGGGGCGATGACTTAGGTCATTTTATTTTCTGTCAATTCACCTTTGTTCTAGTGTTTCTTTTGTAGTAATATTCCCTCGTCATTGGAAATAAAAAAACAGTTGATATAATGACAGCTTTATAAGCCCTCCCCCCCAAAAAAAAGAATTGATGTATCACACAAACGTGGACAAAAGGAGTTTTGGGTATCAGGCAATAGGTATGTGAATGATCGCGCCAGACACAATGCTTTGTGACTTCAGCTTTGATGACAGTGATTTCCAAAATAAAGCATTGTTCAACATTGTTAAAGTCCAAAAACAGGAAAAAAGCAAACGCTGGATATAGATAATCTCAATATGGAATTATACATTATTTTGGAATAGATAGTTGAGTACAAAAGCGATATATGAAGTATAAAATAAATTACAAAGTATTAATACTAAGCATTAAAATCACTATTTAATATTATTTTCTGAATATTGAATCTCTCGATGAGAAATATTTTTCTCCGATCTTTTGATGACTTTTTACCACACTTTTTTAGGTTGCAACTAAATCCTACATACAACAAAATTCGTGCAGGTAGGAAGGAAGAGGAGCTGTTCCAAGACGAGTGACCATTCCTTGTCTGATGTTTTTCAATTGGGATAACTCGAAAAGAAACAATTAGATTTTTCCTTCAGCTTCTTTCAGTCACACTTGTTTCATACAATAATCTTTCTGAAGAGGGGCTATATCGCTTAGCTTTATAGCTGCGAACTTCAGTTTGCCACTAGACCCCATTCAGTTAGTTCATGTGCACATGTGTCGATGGTCATTACTAAGACACACGGATTGCTACTTTTATAACGTACTTTAAGTAACCCAAGGTCTATAAAATCACACTTATATTATTTATAATCAATGAGTGTAACATCCAGATAGAAAAATACGAGCTTATATTACTTAAAGTTACTAATATTTCGAAAGGTCATCACTTACAAGGTATAGGTTGACTAATCAGCGAATTAAACATTCCAATAATGATAACAGTTAAATTGTGGCGAAGAGGCATTTATAAATAATACGACTGATACATATCTATCACTAAAAAATTTTATCGCAACTTTACCATGCATTATCGAATAAGTTGGTGACTAGTCCATTTTAATTTTGTAATTCACAGACTCCAACGATGAGTGTCTCATAACCACTGTTTGAGTTGAGTTGAAGTAGGTTTCTTGGGTAATCACACTTTTTTAATCTTTCTTTGACTTATCAAACATATAATTATAAGAAAAAGTATTTTACCAAATGTGCAAATTTTTGGATATGGTTGATACAAAATATGTCGCAACTTTATCATGTACTATAAATTAATTTGGTGACTAGTCCATTTTCAATATACATTATACAGAGGCTGTTCACACATTTTTTAGACGATGTATATTGTATTCACAAAACTAAATTACATAAAATTCTTGTGTTTTAAATGTTCTATTTGACATCCCTTATTCAGAACTATATTTCGACACCACACTTTCCAGGATAATAATGCCTTTTGAAGTGTCAGAAGAGGTATTCTATCCCATTCCTCCTGAACAGCTTTCCAGAGTCCTGTAAGGGTTTTGGGACGACGTTTGGATAATGCAGATTTTAAAAGTCCGAAAGCACAAAAATCCATAGGTGATACATCGGGAGATTTAGTAGGGATATCCGTGAAGGGTATGGCCTTGATACCAGTTTTTTGTTCCATTTCTTTTAGGAAATTTACAGTGGATTTTGATGTGTGACTGCTAGCTTTGTCCTGATGGAGTCTCACAGATTGATGGCACTGTGGGAAAAGCGATGGTATTTCATTCAGAAAAATTGGCGATAAAATATGTTCCTGATAGTATTTGGAGTTAATCTTGATATTTTTTGCCACTCTCTTTATTTTTAACTTGTCATTATAAGAAAAACCAGCATTAATCATGAATCCCTTAGAAAAACTTTCTTTCGATTCTTTGAACCATGTACTTAAATTTTTTTCTCCCCTTTTATGATAATAAATTGCTCTTTTTTCGTTGCAATCATTTAAATACACCCATGATTCATCTATTGTGACAATTGTTTTCCATTTTTCTTTGGATAAGTGTTTCTCATATAGAATTCTGCAGCGTGTCCTGCGTTCAGTGATATGATTTGGAAGAAGACGATGCACATTGCGTTTTTTCGCTTTCTTAAGATTTAAATCAACGTTTATCATTTTGTTTACAGTGGACACCGAGCATTTTAATGATTTTGCAACTGTACTTTGACTAGGGGGATTTTCTTTTAACATTAAACAACGTACCTTTGCAATAGTTGAAGATGTCCGTTTTTTCCTTGGATACTTGTTTGGAATTTTTGTCCCACTTGAGGCTCCAATTTGACGTTTTTTTCCTTTCTTGTTGACGATATTACCTATCGACGCTTTAGATATCACAAAACCATGACTCTCACATCGTTTTTGGATAACGGAGTATGCATATTTCTCTTCGGAAAGAGCATAAATGTAGCCTTCGAACCACTGCTTTGTTATAAACGCCATTTTGAATAAAAACAAAACTTTCAAGCCGCAGACGATAATTTTGACATTTAAAAATATAGTATAATTGCAATTATTTCTTTTGCAGCAAACGATTTTTTATTACCGTTTACCAAAATCGTCTAAAAAATGTGCGAACAGCCTCTGTATATAGGTTCTGACGATGGGTTTCTCATAGGCATTGTTCGGAGTATGAAGCAGGTTTCTTGATTAATCATGCATATCCTTTTATAATCCTGTCTTGACTAACAAAACATATAATTATAAAAAAATTAATCTACTGAATAGATAAATTTATGGATATGGTTTACACATTTTTACATAATACATGGTACATATTTAATGAAATTTTATCATGCATCATCAATTAAGTTGGCGACTAGTCCATTTTAATTTTGTAATTTATATGTTCGGATGATATATATATATATATATATATATATATATATATATATATATATATATATATATAAATATATCATATTTTTCGGACGCACCTTTAATATATGCGATAATATTTAGAAAAGAATATTTTGTATTTTGTTAGGTGTATAAAGATATTTTCAATTTCTTGCTTAGTAAAGATAAAAAAATATATGTAATAAAAATAATAAAAATATATATAAAAAATATTCATTTTATTTTAATGTTACCTACGGACCATAAGAAGCACCTCAATTTTAAGTCGATATTTTTACGTGAAAAGGTGCATCTTATGGTCCGAAAATACGATACATATACATACATACATATATATATATATATATATATATATATATATATATATATATATATATATATATATATATATATATATATATATATATATATATATATACAACCATTGTTCGGAGTTTGAAGAAGGATTCTTTATTAATCTTACATATCCTTTTGTAACCCTACCTCGATTAATCAAACATATAATTATAAAAAAAATAAATCTTCTGAATGTGCAAATTGGTAGCATGTGAGAAAATCTCAAAAACCGAGCACGCGATTTGAAGAGGCCAGTTACTTCTCATCGAAGTCACTTGTCTCGAGCAGTGGTCTGAAAACTTTTCCTCTCAGTATTTCGCTGTCTCCGAATTTGTTGCACCGTTCACACAGTTTTGAAGTTCCCCCCCCCCTCCCCGTGCAGCAACTCTTATGACACACTCCAAAGTTGCTCCTGCTATGCGAATTTAAAATGCGGCATTTGCATTGCAAACCAATTAAAGTCGAAAAGGATTAGAGTAATTTAATTCCAGTCGCACAATGGGAGAAGAAAACCTCGGATTTTAAACAGAGTTCACCGAGAATTCTCATTACACTCGGACTGAGATTTTATACAAAGTTTTCGATAAGAACGCGAGAAACAATTACTGCATAGTTTTAAAACACCAGAAGGAATGAAATTAAGTATAATTGTTCATGAATGTGTCGTTACTTTAATTCGCTTCTCGAGGATTGAATCGTGAGAGGAGCAGAGACCTGTTGTCGAGGTTTCATTAATTTAGAGTAGTATAATTAGACGGATTGTGGAGTAATAAGGATTCTTAAAATATTAATTATGCTATCGGATAATTAATATTTTTAAGAATCTGAAATAGGATCGTCTTGCGACGAACCCAACCTCTTACTCCACATCCAATTATATTTTTTTCTTCTCATTAAAAGCGAACAATGGGCCGGACAGAAATCGAACCGACTATCTTCATGTCGGGAGCATTCTAACCATTAAATTACCGAAGCTATGCCGTTCGTCAACCTTTACAGACTTAATAAATTAATTTCGTATCAACCTTTACAAGATCTTGCGAGTAAATGGACCGAGTATGTTACGCTGAAATTTATTCATTAGCAGAAAGTTTATTTAAGATAACGAAGTAAAGATTTTTTTTTCCTAGCAGAAGAGAGAGCTGTTTTTATAAAACTCGTTATATGTTTTCTTTGAAAAAACACGAATAATCATAACGTTGAATGGGCAGAGTTATAAAGAAAGACTTTGATATTTTTTTAATCATATATATACGTACACACACATACGCATGAACATATGCATATATATACTTACATTTATATGTACATATATATTAATAATATAAGAATTTGCTCAATGGCAATTATTAGAAAACCAAACAGACAAAATGAAAACCTCTTTGGCACGAATTATTATGAAACAAAACGAAAATTGTGTTATAGAAAGTAAATATATCTAAAACTATCCATTTAAAACACTTTTCAGTTACATCTTTGCTTTGAAAAAATACCAAAAACCATGACGCTGAATGGGCAAAGTTATAAAGAAATAACTTGATATTTTGTAATCATATATATGCATACACACACACAGGCCCTGATTTGGGTCCCCCCCCCCTCAAAAAAAAACCACCAAAAAAAATCAATTTTAAAAGGAAAAAAAGAAAAAATTCCCAGTTCAGATTTTTATTTTACCTTTTTTAATAGCAATTTTTTTATATATATCCTTTCAAATTTGATTGATTGATTGGTTCATCATATGTATAGTTATATGTATAATTCATCATATGTATGTTATAGTGTATATAAGGGATTAATAAGTTTTTCTGGTTGCATTGTATTGGTATTTTAATGATGAAGTAAATATGTTGTATTGCTTTTTGTTATTTGATTATGTTCTAGGCTTCTTCACTTCAAATAGCCAATTCTTGATAAAATGGTACTTTCACAATAATTCCCGATTATATTTTTTTGTGTCAATTTTGGAAATTTTACGCCCACATCAGTGTTAGGGGGCCCCCACCGAGTTGTGCCTTTAGTCAAGAATTTTCTAAATCGGGCCCTGCACACACATACGCATGAACATATACATATATATACTTACATATATGCGTGCGTGTGTGTGGAGGTGGGTGGGTGGGGGTACATATATATTAATTATATAAGAATTTACTCAATGGCAATTACTAGAAAACCAAACAGACAAAATGAAATCCTCTTTGGCACGAATTATTATGAAACAAAACGCTAAAAGGGTTATAGAAAGTCAATATATCTAAAGCTATCTATTTAAATATATACATATTTCTAGGTCGTAAGTTGTTCAGTGAAAATAATATGGATATAAAACATGTATGGATGAAAATACTATGGATATATGGTTTAATTTAGCGTAATAAAACCTATCTGCAAATTATTATAGGTATAAATTCAGGTGGCGTATTGGATTATGCACAGTTAATGGGTTATAAAACTGCCTGCCGAGATACCTTCACACATAGGACGTTTTAAGGGTAAATGTGTGGAATTTAGGTAGGGATAGGAAATAACACAAGAAACTTAAACACTGTATCACGACTGCATTCTCCGAGAACCGAACTCTCGAAAGCTATAACCGCAACTGCTAGTTGCATGGCTGTTCAATCATTTGTTAAATGTTACTGAAGGAAAGTAGCTCATTAAAGGCTATATACAACAAAATAATTTCCAGTTGACGTATTAAATACTAGCTGGATACCCGTGCTTCAAATACATTACTACCATCAATTATGTAATTCAGTTACTTTCATTAAAATTAACTTTAGTAGTAAAGTGTTGACATTACTCACAGGAGTTCACCCTGATATTTAACGACCGTGATCCGGCATTAAATATGTATTTAAGGTTATTTTATTTTGGAAATTTAAGCTCCTATTTTAACCCCTTTAAAAATTGGATTTTTTCTTTCAGAAATCTCAATAAGCACAAAGGGAATAAGAAGAATCCCAAAGCAAAATTTCTGCTTCCCGGGCCTTACGGTTTCAGAGATACAGTGATCAGTCAGTCAGTCAGTGATATTTGACATATATATATATATATATATATAAGAGAGAGAGATAGATAGATATATAGATAGATATATAGATAGATATATAGATAGATATCTATAGAGATATATATATATAGATATAGATATATATGTAGATAGATAGCTATAAATATATAGATAGATAGAGAGATTTAAAACGGGAAAAACGTAATACATTGGAACACATTTTTAAAATATTTAATTTTCAAAATTTTGTAGTTCCGTCTGTTCTGGGACGATTTTAATGAAACTCGGTGTGTATCTATCTTTCTTGAACCTTACTTTTATTCAAAAGTAATCTGTTTGAAATCCAATATTAAAGACGTGTTTTAGAATTTTTTTGGAAAGTTTTAAACTCCTTTGAACCCCCTTAAAGTTTGAATTGTTTTTAAATTTTTTAATCAACACCTAGAGCCTAACAGGAACCACCTCACATAATTTCAACTTCCTAGGCCTTATGGTTCCAGAGATACAGTGATCAGCCAGTGAGTGTGTGGTATTTGGCTTTTATATATATCGATATCAGTTTTGAAAGAGAAAGAAGGCCAAGTTTCTTGCTATTTACTAAGAGAGTATTTCCTCCGTAAGTCCAAAGAATGGACTGATTTCTTGAGAATTTAGCTGTAAGCATTACAGTTTGCTTATATTTTACATACTAGAGAGCAATAACTCATCGTACGGCTCTGCTTTTAAGGTGACAATGAACCTTCATTCTCGAATTTTTTTAAATTTTCAATTTTTCAGTCTATATACAGAATGAGAATGATTAATGTTCTTTTTTACTAAAATAAAGACCCTTAGAATTCAAAATAAGGATATTTTGGCAGAATAATGCCCGTTATTCAAAAAAATTTTCAAAAATGCTAGCATTTTTCAAAATGTTCAGACGCATCCCATATCATTTAAAAATCTTAATTTTTTTTAATATAGATTTATCATATACTAGCTGAAAACCCGCACTTCGCTACGGAATACATTCAAATTAAATACAACGTCAATGTATGCAATTAATGCCAATATATATGTAATGCTCAAAAAAGTTAGGGGAGCAAGCAAAAAAGTTAAGAAAACCGTGCGAGACAGCCACGTATTGGCATAAAATGGATAGTACACGCGTATAAATGAGCAATACAGAAAAAAAGACGTAAAAAAAATTTATAATTAAGCTTTAATTCTTTGAAAATATGGAAAAAACATGAAAAGATGATTTAGGGAAACAATTTGGTTACATGTAAACGATAAAAATAAGTAATTGTTTAGAAATGATACAAGATTTTTAATATGGCGTGTGGTCTCCTCGAACAGCTAAGACTGCTACACACCTGTTTTCCATGGATGCGATGATGTTATCGATAAGACTTTGGGGAATACTGTTCCACTCCTCAAGAAGTGCAATCTCCAAGTCTCGGAGAGTATAAGGAGGCCTTGGACTCGCAGCAATGCGTCGTCCGAGCATTTCCCAAACATGCTCGATTGGATTCAGGTCAGGAGAGCACGCTGGCCATTCCACACGCTGTATTGTTTCAGCTTCAAGCATGTTCTCCATAAGACGATGGTATGTGGACGACTGTATGTCGTCTGGCATTATCATGCTGGAAAACAAAGGAATCTCCAACGGCTGCAGCGTAAGGTATGACATGAGATCTCAGTATCTCGTCTGCATACCTTCGGGCCGTCAAAGTACCATTCCGAATGATATGCAGGTCCGTACGTCCACCTATGCTGATTCCACCCCATACCATAAAACCGGCTCGTCTGTATTGTGACCTTTCACGAACGAACGTGGGGTTATTTCGAGTGCCCCTTTCCCTCCATACCAAAACACGTCGGGTGTCACACTCCAGACTGAATCGGGACTCGTCTGTAAACAGCACTTGGCTCCAATCATGTGCTCCCAATCTCGATGTTCAGCAGCCCATCTTCTTCGGGCCGCACGGTGGCGTGAGGTCAACGGAATGGAGACCATTGGCCTACGTGCATAGAGACTTCCCTGATGAAGCCTATTACGTACTGTTTGGCTGGAAACCCTTCGTCCTGTTGTCAAGAGCAACTGTATTTGCAGCTGAGTAGCATTGCCTGTTCTGTTTCGACGAGCTGTTAACAGTATATACCGGTCATCAGTTGCTGTAGTGGCGCATGGCCGACCTTGCCCTGGTCGACGTCTAACATTCCCTGTTAATTGGAATCGATTCCACAGCCTTGCAACGACACTTCTGGCGACTCCAACAGCGTCTGCGACACTACGTTGTGTTTGCCCGGATTCAAGTTTGCCTATAATACGCCATGCCATGGATTCCGGTAAATCACGTTGTTGTTACATTTTCAAGTCACCTTTTCTCAAAAAGAATAACTGAGCAATCGAATTTCACAATTAAGGCAGTGAAACAGACGTTTCTGCAACATCCCGATTTTCGCCCTTATGTCCTTTTTCTGGTTTTTGACGTCATGAACTTTGATTTGCATATGAAATTTTCTTCTTCTGTTTCCTGCTAGGCTTTAAATTATGGATGATTTATTTTATGTTACTTATCGGTGTAAGTATTTGCGTAATTTCGTTAAAACCATGTGCTCCCCTAATTGTTTTGAGCAGTGTATATATATATTTATAATGAATACAACGATCAATGTATACAATTCATTAAAAAAAAATAAATAAATATATTTATAAAAAAAAATCGTAAGTGATATTTTTATAGACAAGATAATATAGAAGAAAATATTCCAATTAAATCTAATAGGACATACTAAAGAATACAGTACAGTTTGAAGATCATATCTTTTACTATATTTTAATATTTTTTTTAATAATGTCCAATCGTCCGCCGCATTAGAAAGAAAATTTTTTTTTTGTCTATTTAGTTGTTATGCATGTGAAGATAAATTTATTTAAAGTACCAGAAAAAGAAATCATGTGATCAGCATTTAATAAATTAAATTATAAAAATTAATCTTTAAAAATTCACCAAAAATCAGAAAATGGAGGCAAAGATTCGAAAAAGATTTCATTTTAAAGGAATTTTTAGGATCTTTCCCCTGATATAAATTTCATAACACTCAAATTATTATTTTAAATGCAAACTTTAAAAAAGTTACAAAAACAGCTTAAAAATTTAATTTAAAAAAATCTAAGAAGAATGTTTCAAAAATCTCTCTAGTGCACCCCTACACTAGAAGAAAAATCGTCCAACCAAATTTTAGCCCTTTAGGTCCAGCGGTTTGCTCTGTGCGTTGTATGTCAGTCAGTCAGTCAGTCAGTTACGGAACTGTTATATATATATATATATAGATTATATATATATAAATAACTGTGCATTGCATTTTTTTGTATAAATCAAAAGTCAAAAATTTTTTTCAATCTGCCTGTTATTTTTTTGTGTTTTTGCATGTTTATACTTTATTTCATGGTCTATAAATTTTTGAAAATATTTGTGATTTCAAAGAATGGTGCACAGTTTTATGACAAACACTATAATTAACAATCGCGAGAAATTTGGACGAAATCAGAAGAAAATTATGACGCATGGAGCATTTTGAAAAATTCACACAATTTTAAAAATATATATATATATAAACAGGTCTTATTATTCCACAAAATACTTATTTGTGAATTCTAAGTGCCTTCAGTGTAGTAAAAAACAATATTAATTATTCTCAGTTTGTATATAGAGAAAAATATTGAAAATTAAAAAAAAATAATAATAATAATAAAAAATAAAAAATAAATAAAAACGAGGTTGAAAATCCCTTGTCCCCTTAAACCTTTATGAACGATGCGCAAATATTCTGAATCAACACAGCAACGAAACTGTTCTAAAATAATGAGATCAGGTAGTTGAATTCTCAAAACCTCATTTTATGCAAAAACGGCAGGATTTGGAGCTCATTTTGGAAATAATAAAGAGAGATGAACTACTTCGATAAAATTGCTTGCCCGTCGTCTGTGTTTGACCGAAACAAAAAAACAAAAAAAAATTCATAGTTAATCGGCTGTATAAGATTGTTTCTCTGACCTCCTTAGGACACTGGGAACGAAAATGTTAAACACCACATAAAAGCTCAAAGGTAAAGTTAAGTGGTCAAAATATTTGTGCAACTGCATTAACTAAGTCTGTTATGCTCTTGTTTAACAGCTTAAAATTAGAATTTAATTAGACAAGTTCTGAATCAGACTGTTTTGGGCACGAGTTTACGCTTCCTATCCTTTTCTAACTGAATCCGTAAAGAAAAAAAAACCTTAGACCTTTTTTAAGGAAACTACAAGAACAGTAATTTTATCTAAGCTAAGAAATTTTTAAAATCTTGCGTGTTTGTTTTATTATTTTATTTTATTCTATTTTTATTTAAAAATACCTTCTTGCCATTTATATATAAAAAACAGTTCCGTTACTGACTGACTGACAGATAACGCACAGACCAAACCGTTGGACCTAAAGGGCTGAAAATTTGCATGGCGATTCTTCTTATAGTGTAGGGGTGCACCAAGAAAGATATTTGAAAAATTCTTCTTAGATTTTTTAAATTAAATTTTTAAGCTGTTTTTGTAGCATTCTTTAAAGTTTGCATTAAAAAAAATAATCCGAGGGTTATAAAATTTATATCACGAGGAAGATCATAAAAATTCTTTTAAAACGAAATCTTTTTCGAATCTTCACCTCCATTTTCTGATTTTTGGTGAATTTTTAAAGATTAATTTTTAGAATTTAATTTATTAAATACTGATAACGTGGTTTCGTTTCTTTTTGTGATGCTTAAAATAATTTTGCGTCACGTGCATAACACCAAAATAAATCGACAAAAAATATTAAAATACGGTAAATGATAAAATTTAACCACCAGACTAATTAAGATGGAAGTTTTTAAAGAATTTAATTCAAATTAGTATGTTTTATGGATATTAACATACTAATGAATTGCATACATTGACCGTTGTATTTAATTTGAATATTTTCTTCTACATTATTTTGTCTATAAAATTATCCGTTACGATTTATATATATATATATATATATATATATATATACAGTCAAACCTCGATATCTCGAACTTGAAGGGAGAGACAAAAAAATTCGAAATATCGAAAATTCGAATTATCGAAAATCCCATGTTATCAATAGTAATAGTGAAAATAAAAGCTTTTTTACATACCTTTTAAAAAAGTAATCCATATTTTTATTTTAATAAACAGTATTAACAAAATTCTTTGAAAAAAGATTCAATTGTTATTTGCTTCAGAAAAAGATCTGAAATTTTATCTATTACACTAAGTGGAAAATGGCTTTAAATGTGTTCTCTTACCTATTTGGTTGACTTTCAACATATCTTCTCAAAGCGTCTACTGCAAATAGTCCTTCTTTTTTTGTCACATTAGGTAGCAAATGGCGGATTTCGTCGTCCTCTTCTTCTGATAATACACAAGAAACTTTCGTCTGACGGATGATGTAATTGTCCTCCCACTGACCACACACTATTACCGTATCATCTACGATGACAAAGTCATTAAATTCCATGTTATCGAGGTGCATGAGCATTGAGGCTCTAACTTGAATGCAAGACAGCACAGACATGCATTCACACCTGTAATTTTTTTTCTTTCACTCCTTGTTGCAATGATAAGAAATTCTACAATCTTCTTGGAAGCCACCCACCTCTTGATTTTTGTCCATGCCTTAATTTCCTGTTTTGTTAAAACCACCCCAACCCCTCTAGAAAGTAACCTTGGAGAATAAAAGGAGAAAAAATAAAAGAAAGGATCGATGGTCACTGCATATGCATTGCACCTAACTGAAACGAGATAAGAAAACAATAAACAAGAGTTTCAAATCCCATCTTGGAGGTCAAGAGAAGTTGTTATTTCACTGTGTTATCTTCCGTCTTTATATCCCTTCTTTTTAAAGTTTATACAGGGTTTTACCACTGTAATGTTTCAATAGCTTTTCTATTTTTTAGAAATTTCTATTTTTTGGATATTATTTTTTTATTTTTAGAAATTTTTTTTTCCTCCATTCATGGAAAAAATTCAAGTTATCGAGGGATGAGCCAAAAACAATTCGCCAAATCAAGGTTTTTTTAACATTGAGTGCATAGGAGATTTGAAGGGAATTTTTATTTCTTCGAGATATCGAAAAATTCGCGAAATCGAGGTTCGAGTTAGCGAGGTTTGACTGTATATATATATATATACACATATATATATATATATATATATTAATATATATACACATATATATATATATATATTAATTGCATACATTGACCGTTGTATTTAATTTGAATGTACTCCGTAGCAAAGTACGGGTATTCAGCTAGTCTTTGCATACACCGAGATGAGGCGTGAACTTAAAATTTGAATACTCTTCTCACTTATGTATGTTTTTAAAAGATCTAAAAGCTTTAACAGACAATTTTTATAATTTTTTATTTAATTTATTATAATCAACTGCTTGATGTAATGGAAAATGCCAACGCCCCAGGTGCATTTGTCTTTCTTCATCATTCGATTCTACACCTCAAAATTGTTAGTTGTTTGTAATGGGAGCCCTATACAGGTGAACAAATATCATCCCTTGTGTCAACTCAGTTTAGACAGCGCATCCCAAAGGACAACATCTGGCTTGTACCCTCTTCCTACACCTACCAACCGCATGAAGGGACTCTCTTGCCTACAGATTTAACGGGCCCATATCCGGCGTAGACACGAGGCAATTCAGTGACACTCGTCAAAACTCAAACCGAGCACAACTCAGTAACGAATTCTGGCACGCACCCGAAAATATTGGCATAAAATATACCTACATACAAATACACATGCATATCGAGATAAGGCCATTTTAGCTGAAAATAAATTTATATGTTGACAGCATTCCGAGATTAGAGCTTGTCTATCGCGAAAACCAGCTTATTGGGCCCCACGAAAGAATTTTCGAACGTCTGATATATGCGTGTGGTTAAAAGCATCAACCGCATTGCAAAGATCCGACAATCGATTCAAAAGTCATTCCTCCTGTATCTGAGTATCAGACCACTTGACTTAATTCAGATTCAGCGCCGTAATCAATTAAAGTAAATGTCTCTCAACAACGCTATTCCGAGTTCTGTAATATGGTAATTGTTTAAATTATATATTCCGAATCTGACATCGGATAATTGTGGTTTTGCTGGTTGACCTCGTGATATGCTGTACAGGGTCATTCACGCTTTGTATTTGAAGCTAGTGGCAAAGGAGTGATTAATGCATAAATGTAATTTAAGTTGGGACAACAAAATGTTATGATGATTTTTATGCAAAGGCCAATGGATGTGTATAAATTAAACGGCTCGTTACCACCGATTAAGAGCATTTCGTTTGAAATCTCTTATTTTTCAAATTAAATTAATTAATGTTTGAAGTTATAAATACTTGCGAGTGAATTGATTTTCCTTAAAATGTGATTTTAAAAACTAAATTTATCATGACTAAAATTTGTTTAAAATGCAGTTAAATATGATAGGTATTATAATTTTTTTAAAGGTTGGAAATTCCTTTCTTTGGGTATATTTTCAAACAATTATTTTATTGGGCTTTCCTGCAATGAAAAAGTCATTGTTTCTTGTTATTTGAACCAATTTTAAGATTTCGTGAAAACTCTCTTCATTATTTTTACATAATTAAAGATGGGAGCATATCTCTAAGACCAGGTTGCTTCAGAGCTAAAATGCAGCCCTCTTCCCATTCACATCAGTTCCGATTCTTTGCTTACTTCGTACTAGTTTCGTAAATAGTTAACACTGATGACATCAATGGTTTGAATCTTGCTCTACACTGCAGTGCGAAAAGAACTGAGGTATTTGTCCAATGCCTAACTTGTCCACTTCTGGATCGTAGAACTACATAAACACGACGGAGCATGGATTCCATGAGCTTTCTGGGGAAGTCTGTAGGCAACGAACACCATACCTCCTGAAGAGCGGTCCCGAGTTCTATAATATTCATGGATGGTAGGTCTCTGCTTTGAGCGGAACATTGCATGGCATCCCAGATACTTTCAATAGCGTTGAAATCTGGTGGAAAAGGATTTCATGTTTTAAAACTCGGATGGCTGTTCCTCAAACTATAATCTGCTGGTTGTAGATGTGTGTGGTTGCAAATTCTCTTGTTAGAGGTCGCCTAAACTCACCAGGTTGAACGTATGATATGAATGGCTGTAACACATCTGAAGGGATGTTAACAAAGCATTCACCGAATAAACAGGAAAACCAAGGTAAATAAAGCACAAATAGCAATAGGATGCAATTATTTTGCATACGGCCGTTTCGAAGCTACAAAGGAGCTTCTTCATCAGTGCAACGAAATTAGTGGCAGCACAAAAAAGCCGAAGACTGAGCGACCAGACCAGTGCACACGCACTTAAATAACCCGCACGTGCCGAGCACCTAAAGACACGAAGCAGCGGAGAGACCGAAATAGGGCAAGCAGCGCCATCTACTGGCAAAAAGAGGGGGAAAATTGAAAAACTGAAGAAACAGGCCAACACAGCTAAATAAACCCTTTCCACAATTGAGGAAAAACAGGGGTGCTAGACAAATCATTAACCAAAGAACCCGACTTTATAAAAATGTGATAAGCTTCCCAGAAATCAAGATCGGCAGGCGAGCGACATTTCTGAATAATGGAGGCAGAAGAAAAGTCAAATCGATGATTCAAAGTCCAGGCGTGTTGAGAAATGGACGAGCGATTTAACTCTTGCTTTTTAACATAAATCTCGTGTTCCTTCAAACGGAATTTAAGAGCATGCTTGGTTTGTCCAATATAAGAAAGGCCACACTGGCAAGAAACCCGGTAGATACCCTAGCTATTTAAGCGATCAATGGAGTGTTTGAGATCCGAAAAAGATATTTTATTGACCGGAGAGAAAATAACCTTAATTTCAAACCTTTTAAGAATTTTAGCGATTTGATTACACCTCTTTTGGACCGGTTTAGACAATTTCTTATAAATGGAATCAACGATATTAGAGGCATAGCCGCGGTCCACGGCGACCGCCCTCGGATAATCAAGCTCGGAGCACAATAGTTCAGGAGTGGAGCAAATGTTCAACACCCGATGGACAAACGTGTTGAAACGCAATTTTTTGACTGGGAGGATGGGCAGAAGCCTATGTGGGGGAAGAGACACGGCAAAGGGCTTGCGGAAGACAGCAGTTTGAAAGGTGTATTTCAAAGCCGAACCTGTCGGTGGTTTTGCCCTTCTTTCCCAAGATCAGTGATCAAATCGTCAAATTTCTTAAAGGGTTTGAAATTAAAGTTATTTTCTCTCCGGTCAATAAAATATCTTTTTCGGATCTCAAACACCCCATTGATCGCTTAAATAGCTGGGGTATCTACCGGGTTTCTTGCTAGTGTGGCCTTTCTTATATTGGAAAAACCAAGCGTGCTCTTAAATTCCGCTTGAAGGAACACGAGAGTTAGGTTAAAAAGCAAGAGTTAAATCGCTCGTCCATTGCTCAACACGCCTGGACTTTGAATCATCTATTTGACTTTTCTTCTGCCTCCATTATTCAGAAATGTCACTCGCCTGTCGATCTTGATTTCTGGGAAGCTTATTACATTTTTAAAAATTCGGGTTCTTTGGTTAATGATTTGTCAAGCACCCCTGGTTTTCCTCAATCGTGGAAAGGGTTTATTTAGTTGTATTGGCCTGTTTCTTCAGTTTTTCAATTTTTTCCCTCTTTTGCCACTAGATGGCGCTGCTTGCCATATTTCGGTCTCTCCGCTTCTTCGTGTATTTGGGTGCTCGGCACGTGCGGGTTATTTAAGTGCGTGTGCACTGGTCTGGTCGCTTAGTCTTCGGCTTTTTTGTGTTTCCACTAAGTTCGTTGCACTGATGAAGAAGCTCCTTTGTAGCTTCAAAACGGCCGTATGCAAAATAATTGCATCTTATTGCTATTTGTGCTTTATTTACGTTGGTTTTCCTGTTTATTCTTCAAGCACAAAGGTTTTATCTTTTCTTTTCAAAGCATTCACCGGTTGTAGATGTATGAAGGGTTCTAATTCCTGCCAGCTTAGCACACCCCACACCATTTCTGAGGGACCACCAGCCTCTACAGTTCTTTGTTGACATGCTGGATTCATTGATTTATGGCGTGTGATCTCTACACGCGTACTCATTCATCTTCCCAAATCAATTGGAAACCAGACTCGACAGATCAGACTACTCTTTTTTACTCTTCGAATGTTCAGTGATGGTGTTCCTGAGCTCATAAGAGGAGCAGGGCTCCGTTTCGCGAGGAAATCAATGGTATACAATAGCTTCGAAACGGCCGTATGCAAAATTGCACCTTACTGCTATTTGTGCTTTATTTACGTTGGATTTCCTGTTTATTCCCCGAGCACAAAGGTTTTGCCTTTTCTTTTCAATGGTATACAAGTTGAGCGTCGGCTATTAATGGGGCAGTGAATGTTGTAAAGTATTCAAGATGATATTAGTAGAGGCCTCAGCATTGAATTGCTGCGTTATTGCATTGAATAGTAACGTTATTTGCGGCAATGTTGCACTCTTGAAATTATTCTCGACAGATGGGTCTGTTCACGATCATCCAGAGTGTTTCGGCGGTCACAGTGTTCCTGTAGGTTAGATATTTTATCGGAATTATTCTAGTCAAATTGCAACCTTGAAAAGGTCCATCGTAATAATCTAAACTTTAATTGTATCTCCGAAACGCTGTGACTCATCTCGGTAGTACGATCTATCGTACCTCGCTTGTATTCGTTTAAATAATGATTGCCTGCCATTCTGACTGTGCAATCAGCTCTTTAGGCTACCACAGATGTCTGTCGATCTTTTCGACCCGATCTATATATGCTGCCTAAGGACGAAACCATTAATGAGAAAGGGTGTGACGCTATCTATTTCAAATGGGATCGTCTATCTCAGTTATTCTGGCATTTCAGTGTATAAATATACTACCATGAGTTTAACTGTACTCATTACCTTTTTAACACAACTCCCAAGTATTTCAATACACTAGACAGTACCCGACATAACAACTAAGGCCTTCCAGTAAAAAATCCCAGCCAGTGAATATGGTACCACCATAATTCAGACGCGCACCCCCAGGGGGGACAACTGATCGGCTCATACACTCCTACCATTCTTACAAACCAAACGGAGAGACATTCCGGCCAACGGATTTAATATGATATACTCGGGACACGAAAACTTTTAGTGTCTCTTGTCGGGACTCTCAGCCTTTTCAGTATCATGTCCTAACACTTTAACCCCTCGGCTGCTTCAGGTCCTATTCGTAACAGAGCTAAGAGTAACTGCACTATAATTTCACAACAGAATTTGACGATTCTGAGTAAATCCAGGAAAAATTTGGATTTTTCTCTGTCCCCATAAAAGAATACATATAAATGAAACTTAAGTTGCCCTCATCTCCATATATTTCAATTATTTTTTTTCAACTAAAGCGTTTTAGGTATTAGTAAATCTACATATAATTCAAAACAACGTTTAACTGAAATCCGTATGTGCGACTTTTTTCTTTGACTAAGATGGAACTTTTGAAAACAAGCAATAGGACCACATAACTTCTTAATTTTCAAAATAAAATAAAAAATTAACGTGACAATTCCTTTGAAGTAATTAATATAGTTCTCTTTCAGGCCAAGGAGCTTTAGGTGTGATTGTTTCCATAGGTGTGTACGTTTGTGAGCTGTCAATAAAGACAATCACACCTAATGCGAACTGGTTTGATGGATAGCTGTATTAATTAGCTATTAATCAATTGCAACTCTTATTTTTTATTGTGGATATTAAGGAGGCGTGTGGTCCTGGTAGATTTTCTACTGATTCCAAAAATCTGAAACCGATAGGCGAGGTATTCAAGCTGATATCAGTAGAGGCCCCAGTATTACTGATACTGATTCGACTGATTCCAAAAATCTGAAACAAATAGGCAAAAAAGAAAGCGCTTCTTTCCTGCCGCCAATTCACCGATTGAACCAGAAAATATAAAATCGAATGACCGTTCTGAGATGCATTCATCCAAATTCTCATATCTTTTTTCAAAGTGTTGTTTTGAGGACTGCGGTAATTTTTATTTTGGTTATATTTCAAAGGGAAAATTATTTTAACTAACAATAAAATAGCATTTGAAAATAATTTTTGTAATTTTTTTTCAACCCTCTACAGTTGTTTTAAATTTTCTTGAGTCCGTTTCCATAATGAGAGATTTCTGTCACACATAAATAAAAAATCTAATATACGGTTAAAAGAGTTCCCTAGAATTTAAGTTTTCCCCCGTTACATTCACTCACGACAAAGCTTATGGCTGCTATTTACTAACCCTATTAGATTCACATCAGTGTTAACCTAGGGAGAAAACGTGTCTACTATTTACAGCTACATAAAAGCTGATAATCCAATAAAAATGGTATTTTCAGATAGCCTGAAATTTTCTGCACCTTGGAATAGGATTCATTTTCGTCCACCAAAGGAATTTAGGTGCGTTTAAAATGCACTATACCAGATTTTTCGCCAAATAAATTAAATTAAAAAATATTATTTTCCCATTTTTAGAAAAGAAAAGTGTCTCGAGGTGTAAAATTTCTTTCTCTATAACGGAGTACAATTTGAAAAAAAAAATCTTTGAATCCAAATCGGCAATCCTTGACACATTTTCTCCATAGGTTAACACTGAGGTGAGCAAATCCAATAGGGTTAGTACACAGTAGCCTTTACCATCGGTGGATAAAAGTGTGTCATGACGCCACCCTTGTGGTACAGTGGTCGTGAGCTACCCCGCAGTAGGCTGGGGTTTGAATACGGTCTAAGTCTAGAACTTTCCCTTTTTGATGGGGCGGAATGCTGACTCACCTGAAGGATGCTCCTATAATAAAGTAGCCAACAAATTCATGGTGTGGATGGACAAATGTTGTCAAGACAAGTGCCCGACATGAAGAAGAAAAATTACAATTCACTGCCATTTTGTCGAAAGGGAAAAGTTCACACACAATTAAAAAAAACTGGAAAGCAATCTAATTCTACTTTCAGTAATCTACTTTCTATAAAGGGTTAAAAAAAGTTTGGATTTGATTTGGACGCTCTGAAATGTTAGACCTTAACGTATCACCACAACAAAGAGTAATATCCCATACATTTTTTTTAAATGTTTCCGATTTAGTTTGTAAGGAACTTGAAACTGGCACGCGATCTAAGTGAAGGGGAAACACGTGCACCGAGGATTTGACAAACATGGCAGACGAACGGATATAAGGATTTAGATGACAGGGGCACAAAGACAAAGTGTAACGCAAGATGTCGACTTAGCGATTTACTAAATGGAGGAAGTTTATCAAGGTGTCTTAACCTACATGGGAGATATAATCATCAGAAGAAAAGGAATTAGTTCATAGAAAGAAAGCTCAAGAAATGCCCTTTGTTCAGATCTCTTAGCGTAACAGGGAATGAAAGACAAAAGTTTGATAACTCTTTTGTCTATTCAGACAATATTGATAACTTAATTTAAAAGACAGAATTTCTTGTACCTCACTGGAGCTCTGGTATTAAAGGAGGAGGAATTGCAAGATCATGCCTTACATTTTGCTTGCTTATCACAAAATTTCAGCTATCCTTTTTAAAAGTTCTGTTATTAACGAGGGAAATGATATATTGCCAGCTACGGTATTACTTTTTGAATGCTTTAAAACAATTCTTAGTATCTTCTTATGTTAACGGGGGAGGAGTGGAATATTGCAAGTTGTTGCCTTACATTCTGCTTGCTTATGAAATATCTGCTATAGCCCTGGAAGGCTTTGGCATAAACGAGGAAAGTGATATATTGCAAGTTATGGAATTACTTTTTGCTTGCTTTTAAAAAAGTTCTTGGTATTTCTCTGGTGTTGCTGTGTGAGATATGGAATATTGCAAGGTCTTGCCTTACATTTTGCTTGCTTATAATTACAAAATTTAAGATATCTCACTGGAAGGCACTGGTATTAATGGGAAGATAGTATATTGGAATCTACGGTATTATTTTTTGTTTTTTAAAGAGCTTTAGTTTACCGTGCAGATCCAGCAAACCACTGACAGCGCCTATCAGTCTCTACAGGGTGCGTAAGGAATAAAACAGAGAGAACAGTAGTTGCAAGCAAATTAGGAACAAGGGTACAGAACGCTTTCGGCGTACAAAGGAACATAGTCAAGGCAAGGAATACAGATTCTTCGACTGCTAAAACAAACCTTGACTTTACATCGTTGACGCTATACGAGACACTCACGGAAATTCACATTGCTATCCTATGCATAGAGAGTCACAAGGAAGGTGGAAGTTTGATCAGTGTTCAATTCAGTATTCGTGGGGCATTTGCTTTTGTATTTGACACATTAGTTGTAGTTATAGATTTATTTTTATGTGGTCAGGAATTTAATCGCCAATTACTTTCAATTTTAGGATTAAGATTACTGTTAACACAAAAAAAATAATGTGGTAAAACAATTTATTAGCGGATATGCACGCTGAACCCAAAAAGTCTTATTCTATCATATTAGTTTCGCCCATTTTACCATAATAAGAAAACTTCAGCATGGCTATAGAAATTCTGAAGGATTTTCTTTCTTCGCCCTTCAGAATAGCGAATTATACCATGGAATAACCAATCTTTTACATGAAATCAATTTGCACTTTTACGATTGACGGCATTCATACTTGTTTGGTCCTATTTTGAAGCACCGAGGTCATCATTTCCTACTAAATGTACTAAATTGATTGGAACCTACCATTTTGGGACAATGCCGAGCTATTACAAACAACCTTGGCCACAGCGGGACTCCAACTCTGGAACTGAATATCAAGGCTTTAGTCATTCAGCAATCGTCCGACATTTCTTCCTGCTATTTCAAGTTTTTCCCGCCATTTTACAGCGATGTAAAAGTGGTCTAATTTCTTATTGCCATTCCGCAGTTGTTTGAAGTCTACAGCTCCGAATTTAAGGCTGATGGTAGAAGCCATTTTGGATTCGCTCAGCTCAGTGTTAAGGGGACTGTGGACATTACAAAGCGATTTTTGAAATTTTTATCTCATAGACATAAAATTTTGCATGCATATTAATTAAAGTATAACTATATCAAACACCTTATAAAATTTTATAAATATGTTTAAAAAACATTTTAAAAATTGAAATTTGTGTTATGTTTTTTAAAATGATCCTTGCAATCCAATTTTTTAACTTCCCCCCTTAATTTTGACTTTATCTAGCTTATAAATACATTTTGAACAGAGTTATGGATTACTTTGTGCTTTCGTCGAATAGTTAATTTTTAGTAAATATTTTTATCCTTGTACTCTGAATTTTCGGGAAATTTTTCTACTTTTCTACACTTAAATTAAATTTTGATAATCTGAATGAAGTCGAAACCTGAAATGGATGCATAACTTTATTTTAATGTATTAGAGGAGTCTTTATTATAAACTTTATAAAATTTCGTCAAAAATTATAACGCAAGGAGCATTTCAAAGACTTGCAAATCTTGAAATGACTCATTTTGACAAAAAGTCATTTAAAAGCTATTTTTTTCACCTATTTTTAATATTAAATTTTCTAAAGCCTCCAAATTTTCATTTTACTTTTCATTTCATAGAGATTTAAATGCATTTTATTCCAATATTTACATAGTTTTAAAATATTAATACATCCCCAAAAAAATCCACTTTTTGTTCGATTTTTGGTAATTTGAAAGTCCACCATCCCTTTAACCGATGGAGAAAGTTTTTTCAAAGATTGTCGACTCGGAATTAAAGACTTTGTTTTTAAATTATACTTTAATCTTAATTGTATAGAAGATTTTTTTTCTCTGGTATCTTTTTTATTATTTCACAGAAACACAATTAATAATTTTAACCTTGAAATATTTCGGGGAGGGTTTATAGTGTGTTTTAAACTCAAATAATCTCCTTTAGGCCGTCTACACACGGAGCAACTCAAAAGAAACTGATATCTGACTCCAGTCACAAACCAGTCCGTCATGAGTCGTAACCTATGTAATTGAATGGAGCCACGCACACGTCTGCCCCGTGTGCAGACGGCCTTAATGGATGAAATTCCTGAAATGAATCAGATCGAAGAGTAAAAAATTTCTTTCTCTATCACGGTGTACACTTTTTTTAAAAAATCTTTAAATCCAAATCTGCAATCATCGAAAAAAAATACTTCATAACTTAACACTGAGCTAAGAGAATCCAATATGGCTACCACCCAGCAGCATGTTGTTGTTATTGCTAATCCCCCCTGGATGGAGGTTCCATTCATCAGGTCCTAATAGGCTATTGGGCTGAAAGGGGTGGCTCCTGTTTTGAACTAATACAAGGGTCGGAGTCCGACTTGGCTAAATGACCGGTCCCGTAATTTTGAACCGAGTCTAGTGACGACACCAGGACACTTGACCCCGCACCTCCAGAGGTAACTTTGAGAACTTGGAAGACATTGAAGCCACGACCTATATTACGTGCCCCGGCCACCATTAGTGTACACGACGGTGGATTTCCACAGCGAGCATCGAACCAGGGACGTTCAGATCACTGGCCCGCTGCTCTTGCCAACGGGCCACCACGCCCACACCGAGCAGCCTTAAATCTGCTGTATACTAACCTTATTGGATTCGCTCACCTCAATGTTAACCGATAGAGAAAAATTGTCTACTATTTACAGAAACATAAGTGCTGATAATCCAATAAAAATGGTATTTTCAGATAGCCTGAACTTTTCTGCACCTTGCAACAGGATTCATTTTTCCAATTTCGCGCACGAAAGGAATTTATCAGCGTTTAAAACTAACTATACTAGATTTTTTCTCCGAATAATTTATATTTTGAAATATTATTTACATTTTTAAAAAAAACGAAAACTGTCCCAAAGTATAAAATCTCTTTTTTTTTATTACGGAGTACAACTTTTAAAAAATCTTCAAATCCAATCGACAATCCTTGGACACATTTTCTCCATAGGTTAACATGGAGGTGAGCAAATCCAATAAGGTTAGTATACAACAGCCTTAAGTCAGTCGAGGAATTGTACACTGAGCTTTTTCTTGCATAAATTTTGTAGAATCTTATGAAAAGAAAATGAATTAAAATTGCTTTGTTAATTAAAATTGTGTAAATTATGTTCATCCCTAAAAATTTCTTAAAAACAATAGTATTGTTTTCAAATTTTGACAGCATAAAAGGAAGAGAAAGTGAAATTAAAAGATTAAAGACGTTGTCTTAAAAATATCAAATATCAAATTGTTATTTTTTTGACAAAGAACAAATCAGTTTATTAATCTTTGACTCTAAAAAGAACATCTCTATACTACTCCATGACTGCATGTGTTATAGTAGAGCCCAAAATCGGGAATATAAGAATTTTTATTGAAGACGCTTTTATATAGAACTGTAGAAATTTCAGATAAACTGAATTAACGTTTCGTTTCTCACATATTTTCTCAACTTATAATTTGCATAATTTGGTCAAGTTGCTTCCGTCTCGCAATTACGAAATAAAGGAATAATTAAAACTAATAACCCTTCTCAATTCCTTCCAGAGATGTTGAACTATCTCATCCGCGCAAATCCGATAACGTTAGTACACAACAGCCTTGATAGTCTATTTCTACCTCAAAACACTCAAATCAGCAATGAAAACTTAAAACGCACAGTCGAGAACTGTATTTTCTCTGACTTCAAAAATCATTTATCAAGGATTTTGGAAAGTAAGGACCCGCACTTCTTTCGTCCGAGTGGAGAGACTGCCAACGATGCCAGAAATGCACAGCCCGTGTGCATTGTTTACAGGCCGCAACAATAAATACGCTGATAAGACAAAACATTGATTTATTCTTTCCATAATCGCAGTGATATAGATTTATGACTGCCGGAGATCGGTATCGCAGACAAAGATACTGATTAATGCTTGTAGAGTTTTCTAGGAGATAAACAGAGACAATTTATCTCTCCTGATGAGACTTTTGTCCTGGAAAACGTTCGGGGATTGAAAAAAACAAAGTGGACGAAAATATTATCTCTGGTTAAAATAAAATAAGAAAAGGCATAACCAGTGTTTACCTTCCCGAAGAGTTTCTCTATCGATAAATTAAAAAAATATCATGTATGTCAGAAACAATATTGTTGTACGCTTTAAATACCAAACAGATCCACCCGTTACCGGTTTTGGTTTTTGAAGAATTCAAGCAAATATCTATGATGTCAAGGCCATAAGTATGCTGATAATGTTTTGAAGTAATTTCTTTAATCTATTCGTGATGTTGATTATCCAAAAAACGAAAAAAAAATTTCCCATTCCTGGAAAGTTTCAACCTCCTATTTTTTGGAATTTATTATTTTGCTTCCTGGAGAGTTTCACTGTCGATGAATCAAATATGTCATGTAAGTCAACAGTAATATTCTTATGCGTTTAATAGTACTAAACGGATTCTTTCGTTGCCTCAAATAATCATAAATTTTTCATGTTTACGGCACCCTGCGAAATAAGGCACTTGGGGCAACCTTGCTAGAGGTTTAGTTTTTCAATTTTTTAAATATTAAATTAAAGTAGAATATAGTTTAGACAGATGTTAAATTTAAATTCATATAAATACTAACTCCATTACTGATTTTATTCATTTATTGAAACAGCAGATGAATACCCGTGCTTCGCTACGGAGTACATTAAAATTAAATGCAACAATTAATGTATGCAATTAATGCCAAAAAAAAAGATTTTATAAAAGAATCGTAACGGATATTTTTATAGACAAAATAATGTAGAAGAAAATATTTAAATTAAATCTAACAGAACATACTAAAGAATATAGTACAGTTAATATAAGTACAGTTTGAAGAACATTTCTTTTACTGTATTTTTTTGGATAATGTCCAATCGTCTGCCGCATTAGAAAGAAAAAAATTGTCGATTTATTTCGTTGTTATGCGTGTGACACAAAATTAATTTAAAGTATCCCAAAAAGAAAAGAGACCATGTGATCAGCATTTAATAAATTTAATTCTAAAAATTAATCTTTAAAAATTCACCAAAAATCAGAAATCGGAAGTAAAGAATCGAAAAGGGTTTCATTTTAAAAGAATTTTTATGATCTTCCTCGTGATATAAATTTTATAACCCTCAGATTATTATTTTAAATGCAAACTTTAAAGAATGTTACAAAAACCGCTTAAAAATTTAATTTTAAAAAAATCTAAGAAGAATTTTTCAAAAATCTCTCTTAGTGCACCCCTACACTATAAAAGGTATCGCCATGCAAAATTTCAACCCTTTAGGTCCAGCAGTTTGGTCTGTGAGTTATCTGTCAGTCAGTCAATCAGTCAGTCAGTCAGTCAGTTAGTTAAGAAACTGTTTTATATATATAGATATTAGTAACAAAAAATAGAATAGCACATATTAATACAGTTTCAAAAATAGCCATGAGATTCAGTATAGTATTACACTAGAGGACTGCAATAGAAATCACTGAAAAGAGTTTTGTTTTATTAGGCTCGGTGCACACGAGCGATCCGGTGTCGTTGCGGCACCGCAGTTGCGATCAAGCTGTACATAGAGTTGAACTAACCGACTCACACGGACGTAGGCGTCGTCGGTTAGTTCAACTCTATTGTACTCCTAATCGCAACTGCGGTGCCGCAACGACACCGGATCGCTCGTGTGCACCGAGTCTTAATGGGAAACTTGCGTGGATGCTTAGAGCACAAATGTTTGATATCAAGCCTAACAGTTGTGGGCGTGAGGGTGGCTAATTAACCCTAAAGTTCTAATGCATCGATTAGTGTCGCAATCTGTGGGGCATGAAAGTAATTAATTCAGTTAAACATTTATCTTAAGTGGGCCCTACTAATATTTTTTTTTGTTTATCCAAAAAAAAAAGAAGAAAATTTTTTTTTCGGTAGTCTCTTCTAACGAAACTACCGCAGGTTATTAACGTAGGATTACTTATCGTTGCTAACCTCTTTTGTATGTATATATGTATGTATGTGTTATGTATATATGTATCTATATATATATATATGTACGTATGTATATATATACATATATGTATGTCAAAATTTTGACGCATTTTGGTACTTTTCTGTTTAACTGTTTACTGCTAGCCCAAACGATACAGATTGGGTTTGGCGCGCTGCCAAAATTAAAATTCGCAACGACGGACGGTTTTAGCATCTGAAATTTTGCTTTTCGGAGGATCGTTATGGAGGAACGTAATCCTACGTTAAAATCTCACGGCACCCCTGACCGATCTGACGGCACTCTGAGGGCCTGTTCTCATATAATCTGTCAGCTTTAACGTTACTCGTATTGAAATATACAATTTAACCAATTACAACACTCCAATCGATTAGCCACGAAATTGTCAAGGCCTGTGATTGGTTTAAAATATGTAATGTAAAATCTAGAGCTGACGCTGACGGATTCTATGTGAACAGGCCCTATTGTGACGCGGCACACCGGATGGGCATCTCTGCGTTACCTAATTTGCCTAATGAAGAATTTAAGCAAATATCACTATTGTTCCGCAATGTTTTGAAACAATTTCTTAAATGTTGATTATCCGAGAACCGGAATTTTTTTTTATTTCCCACCATTTTCAGGGGTATGTTGTCGTAATTCAGCAAGCAAAAGATGCTTGTGATGACAATTTTTTGGTTGATTCGGCATCTTTTTTCTAGGTTAAAATCCCTCTTACATAAATCTCTGTTTCATACTGCTATTTTTCTGAAACATAAAATAGTTTTGACGTGACTAAAAAATTGCTCATTTAGCCGGCAGTCAGCAATTGAATTTCGAAAGAAACCATCTTTCGTCTAAACTTGACGTTGTATATGCTACCGAAAAAAAATAGCTATAGCTCCGAATAGGTACCTTACTAGATTTGGCATGAGATTAAAAATCATGTAACTTCCTTAAATTTGATTTTAAGGATGATCAATTGAGAACATTTTAATAACGGGTAAATTTCACTAGCGAAAATGCTATATTTCCTCCTGCAATTTAAAATATTATATGTGCCTCGTTGCTATATTATTCGCTGTATTGTACGCTACATAAATTTTAGGTTATAAAGTAACAAGAAATCAGTTGTTTGTTTCATAAGAAAACATTGAGAACCCCAAAGCTTTTGTGTATGAAATTAACTTCAATTGGTTTTGTAAGTGTTAATACAGAGTCACAGCAATTTGCACTTTTACACTGAATACGAAATTGGCTATGTTTTCAATCTGAAAAGTGCATATATTTCGAATAATTGCCGTTTTTGTTTTTGACATTGAAAAATAGTCATTTACTACAAAAACATTCGCGATAAATCTCGATTTAAAGACACCCAAAATTATTTTTTTGCTTGTGTTCAGGTTTTAAAAAATTACAGTTCATAAAGCCAAAATTTAATTCATATTGCACTTTCATTCTGTAATTATTTTCCAAATTATTACGCAGCGATTTATGTATTTAATTCAAATAACGTTCTTTCTAAGAAGTTTGTTCTGTTCGTGTAGCATACAGCTATCCTAAGGAGCGGCTGATCAAGGTCTTCAAAGCTGTAAATCGGAAAATCAAAGAGTAACTTATTCTCAAATAGTGTATTCGATTAAAACGATTTTTTTTTTATCTTTCAAGAATAATTTCCCTCCACTCAAAGCCACATTACCGAGTTAGCGTAGTTTTCTTGAAAATAAAGCAGTTTTGCGAAAAGATTCCTCTTTCAACAGATTTCAAGCATTACTTATTTACACAACTCAGCTCTGAGACACTCCTTGGGCTGGAGCACCTCGGACATGCAACCAAAATTCCTTGACCATCCAAGTCTTTATCTGCACAGGGTAAAAATTACGCATTTTATTCCGAAACTAGCGGGAATATCTTTTATGAAACCTCACGCCAATCAACAAAATAAATATTTGCAAAGTAAATTAAAACGCCTTTTAACTGGTCACGACTGCCAAACGAAAATTCTTCACAACCCTTTCCGCACTATTTGTGATAAAACCACATGTTATGGACTTTTCTCACCTCCATACCTGTGCGAGGCACTGTCGGCTCGGCATCTCTGCAGCCGATATTGGAGGCAAGGGCATTGAGCAATTAATATACACCTGTCCCTCGATTTGCACGGTACTCGGTTTACACGGTTTCACTTTTGCATGGTTTCTAAATTTTATAAATATAAAAATATATCGATGTATTATTTGATTACTTGAGTGTTTTACAATGAATGCCCTCATCATTTTCACAGCCGTCACAAGTGCATTACGTCGCGTTGCGTTGCGTTTAGCACTGGCGTCATTAAAGTAGATTTTGCTTCATTTCCATACTGTCATTCCTAGTTCAGTTCTACACGAGGTAAGACGTTCATTTTTTTAAATACATATGTAAATAAATAATTTATCATTGCATATTACTTAAATATGCAATGATAAATTACCGTGTTTTCACTTCGGTATAAACTCTTTGCGTTTTTACACTGTTATTATAAACATAACTACGGCTTGCACCTATTCCCTTGTTTAATATGAATGCTGTGTCTTGTTTTACACGATTTCGGTTTACACGATATGTCGAGGAACGCATCTACCGTGTAAATAGAGGGATAAGTGTACGTCATGTTTCCTCCTTCGCTTTACTTTCTATCTTCTTGTTGTTTGTTTTCTCATTGCACCTTTTATCTTGTTGTTCTTGTTTATTGCTTGCCATTGGAAATTTAAAAAAAAAGAATTATAATGCATAACGTTTCTGTAATTTAAAACTACAGAGGTATGTAAGTTTTATATTAGCACTTTAGGAACCAGATACCGGCATTAATGTCTCTGTATGGCCGGCGCTTGTGAGCCGGAGACATAAAGGAATGCCCGATTGCACCGTTAAAGAAAGTGCTCTTGTTGAGTCAACGCACGCAAACTTTAGGCCTATTCAAATTGCATCCTGAGCATTGCATTACTACGTTGGCTCCGAAATTGTCGACATGACCTGCGATTGGTTTGACATATCACGTGGTCAATGAATGGAACTCGGTACAATGTTTGTTGGTGTGTCGACGGATAGAAGCACTACCTGAAGAAGAGGGGGTGCCATTGCCTCAAGAGAGGTTGGACTTCTATACTTTCCATCCCAGTCCGGTGTACATATGAATACCAGGAAATAGAAACATAAATCACACAAAAACAGAAGAATTTTTTACTAACGAACGATGACACCGACAATGGACAATGGGTTGCAGCTCCCCTTTCTATACGGGGCTCCTATTGCAGGTGGAAGACTGACGAGTTACCCCCCCCCCCCCAGAATAGAACCGTCTTATGCAGGAATCGAAACCGCGCCCCCGGCTTGGCAGACTGATGCCTTAACCACTTGGTACAATATATGTCGACACTCGGTACAATATATGTCGGGAATAACAGTAAGATCTGTACAAAACGTTCTGGTCCTACACGATTATTAAATATAGAAACAACGGTAAGATCTGCATAAAACAATCGGACCCCAGTGTGCTAAATTTTGTAATATCTCCAGTTAAATAGTTAATCCCTGGGACAAACAAAAATATTTAGTATAAACAGTTTCTCGGAGTGTTAGTGGTAAGAAAAAACCCACAAAAATCTTTTTTAAAAAAGACAATATGTATAAGTATAAAAATTAATATCGCATCTCCCACTGCATTTTGGGACTCGAGCCGAAATACCAACGATTTTGACGTCACTGTTTGCCCACCTGCGAGCACGAACTCGCAACTGTTTTAACAAAAGCGAAAGTACCCTTTTTCCCGGTCTGACACGGGCGAGCTGAACGACCTGATTTGC
The DNA here is from genome assembly GCA_907164885.2 of Dolomedes plantarius. Lineage (NCBI taxonomy): Eukaryota > Metazoa > Arthropoda > Arachnida > Araneae > Dolomedidae > Dolomedes > Dolomedes plantarius. Next base: position 135,000,912 of record OU015493.1, on the reverse strand, counting down.
GGCCATAATTGCTCCGGAATTAGCGCAGCAGAAACAAAACAAAAAAAATTAATAAAAGAAAGAGAGAGAGAGAGCGATCCTGGCATCCAGTCGCGGTTTCATCACATTGTCTGAGACAGAAGCTCGTTACACGTTTTTAAAACAGCCCTTTGCACCTAATGGAAGCGGCGGGATTTCGAGGGAGTATAACGAGTTGGGAAGAACTGGTTTAAGGTAAATCAGACTGAGTTGAGAAGAAAATTCTCCTATGCATTGCGGCTGAGGTAAATGCGACTGAGGTAAAAGGCATCTACTATGACATCAATTTTCTGTGTGCGTTGTACGAAAGATATTTACGTTAAGAAACAAAAATACCTCCAATCCCTTTTACCTTATACACATGAAAACATGTGTTTGTTCTTACGCAACAAACAAATGCGCATATATTGTTATCATTCAATACAACTTCTGAAATACAATCTTTGCAATTTATCAAAGGTTCAGGGTTAAAGTGAACCATGCCCATTTTTAAGGTAGGATTGCGTTCCTCCATAACGGTCCTGCGGAAAGGAAAATTTCAGACGCTAAAACTGTCCGCCCATCCGTCCTCGCGAGTTATAATTTTAGCAGCGCGCCAAACCCAGTCTATCGCTTGGACAAGTTAAACAGAAAAGTACCAAGATGCGACAAAATTTTGACATACGTATATGTATATATATACATACGTGATTTTATATAGATACATATTTACATGCAAAAGAGGTAAGCAACGATAAGTAATCCTACGTTAATAACCCGCGGTAGTTTCGTTTGAAGAGACTACCTGATTTTTTTTTATTTATTATTATTATTATTATTATTATTATTTATTTTTTTTTTTTTTTGGGGGGGGGGGGGTTACTTTGTACTAACACTGCTATGATACAAAAATAACATCATATTTTTCAATGCAATAGCTAACGAAGTCCGTGGTATAAATTTTGCGTTATTCAAGCAGAAAATACCAATTACAGCTCTATCATACCAATTATTATACCAATCATACCCATTATTATCCCAATCATACTAATTATTATACCAATCAACCCCGTAGTTGAAAATACCAATTTTAGCTCTATCATACCAATTACTATGCAAACTTTACCAATTAGTTGAAAATATCAATTATAGCACTTTTAAGATTTTGTTAGCTTTAAAATTATCGATGGCTGTGGAATGTTAAACTTCTAACGAATAATAAACATCATTTAACTCATCGTATTTCAGTACTCAGCATTCATAAAGGTTTATCTCACATAATGCAAATTGTTTCAAATCATATTGTTTCAAATCACACAACCAACCAATATAAAGTAAAAAATCTATTTTTTGGTATTTGAACAGAACCCACGTGTCTATGATCAATGACTATGATCAACACTATGATCAATATTTAGTTTACTTAAATCCAAACTTATTATCGTTAGATCGGAGTGATTATCCTATAATGATATTACTCACCCTCAATTATGTTATGTTTGTCTTATAAAAAATAACTAGTTGGCACCCGTCAAAACATGACGGCTAGATAGAAAATAAATTTACTAATACACAAATTATACTCAACATATCATTACCAAATGTTGAAAATCAATGCGCAGAAACAAATTAATGTGTTTAAGCGGCCTCGTGCTTAGTGAGTATCTAAAGACAGATTTAAAAATGTCACTGGGCATGCGCAGAAAGCAATTTTTTTAATCGTAGATTATCGCTAATTAAGCAATGAGAAATAAACAATTTCCATGAGGTTTAATCTTATATTTCACAAACATAATTATCAAAAAAATAAAAATGGCAGAGAGAGATCTTGAGAGACTCTTTGGAATAAACGTATTTATCATTAAAACATGTCACTGAGCCTGCGCAGAAACAGTGAGTTTCTAAAGCCAGATTTAAACATGCCACTGAGCATGCGCAAAAATAATTTTTTTTTTATTTTAAATTATCGCTCATTGATAGAAATTGCGGTTACAAAAACCAAATTTGACAAATCTACAGAATACAATCTTTCGTTTAAGACCAAAATGAAGTAAATTGACTGCCCAAAAAGTCGGCTTAGCAACTTAAATATATAGATTATTACTGACGCATTTATGCGTCAGTAATAATGGTGATAGTTTAAGGCTACTGTGAACTATTGCACTCGTTCACCCCAATGTTAACCAATAGTGAAAATATGCACAAGGATTGCCGACATGGATTTGAAAAACAATTTTATAATTGTACTCCGTGAGAGAGAAAGAAATTTTACACCTCGGGGCAGATTTCGTTTAAAAATATGCAAATAATATTTTTAAATTTAAATTATTAGGGGGGAAATCTGATCTAGTGTGTTTTAAACGCTCAGTAATTCCTTTGGTGGACAAAATTTATCAAATGAATCCTGTTGCAAGGTGCCGAAAAGTTCAGGCTATCTGAAAATACCATTTTTATCGGATTTTCAGCAGTTATGTAGCTTTCAATTGTAGACAGCTTTTTCCCATAGGTTAACATTGAGGTGAGTGAATCCAATAGGGTTAGTACACATAAGACTCAGGCTCGGTGCACACTAGCGACCTGGTGTCGTTGCGGCACCGCAGTTGCGATCAAGCAGTACATAGAGTTGCACTTACCGACACGGACGACGCCGTCGTCCGTCTGAGTCGGTTAGTTCAACTCTATGAAGATTGACGTTTAGATAAAGACCTTTTGCTATCCTGAAACGTGCGCTTACCCTTTGCAATCATATATTAGGCTTATTGACGAGAGAGGCATCGGGGAAACCAGTATTATACATCAAGAAAAAAAACCCATCAAAAAGCTTTATATTGCGAGCATTAATAGTAGTAATTCATGCGACACTAAATGCAGTTCAAACTCCACTATCCAGATATCTATTATCCGGATTGTCGATTATCCGAATCAAACAACAACAACAAAAAATGTTTGATAAAAAAGAATTTTTAGTTTTATCTTTGCAAAGAGAACGCCAAACGCCGGCACGTTTCCATTTGTTCGTAAAGAAAGAGCCAGAAGAGACAAACGCATAAATAACTTATGTTCGAAAATTATTCGCGATTTGGCGGCTACGTGAAGAAGAACGGGGTTAAAACAAACTGCTATTACAGACATTTAGAAAAAAAACAATAATGTCATTTACTATGCACTTGTTATCACGTGTAAGAAATTATTTTATTAAATTAATAATTATTCTAACAATTTATTTTAAAAAAAGAAAGTATTTTTATAAATCCGATAACCCAGATTTTTCGCAATCCGGACTATTCCCATATCCAACTAATATTCGAGTTTCTATGGAAAAAAAAATCAGGTAGTCTCTTCTATCGAAACTACCGCGGGTTATTAACGTAGGATTACTTATCTTTGCTTACCTCTTTTGCATTTATAGATGTATGTATGTGTTATGTATACATGTATCTATCTATCTATATATCTATATATATATATGTACGTATGTATATATGTACACATATGTAAATCAAAATTTTGACGCATTTTCGTACTTTTCTGTTTAACTATTTACTGCTTGTCCAAGCGATACAGACTGGGTATGGCGCGCTGACAAAATTATAACTCTCGAGGTACGGACGGACGGTTTTAGCGTCTAAATTTTCCTTTCCGGGGGACCGTTATGGAGGAACGTAATCCTACGTTAAAAATGGAAAGGAAATGATATAATCAGCTACTACCTGGGAAGCCCATTACAAACTTTAAAAGGTTAATTTTCAGAAATGGAAAGGGTTGAAAAATGTAGAACTTGCTACTCGGGTCATGACAACATTCCTTTTAATCTTTTTTTCCCTTTTATTTTAGCTATTATTATCGCTATAACTGTTTCAAAATACAATAGCGATTAGAACCGTCAAGCTATAGTAATAGGTTAAAACAGCTAACCAAAAATAGAGGGAACGCAAAAGTCTTCAAATGCAATCAATGACTCCCAGCCTTTCTTCGACGTGAAAATCACATTAGAACTGAACAAAATCAAATGAATGCACTTCCGCTCATTGTGCATTAAGCTGAGTACGGAAGGGAAAAAGTGGCTCTTCAGACTGGAGAGTCAATTTTAATTAAACAGTACTTACAGCATTGATTGCTAATCTCTCCCGCTGAAAGAACTACGGTGTGTTCATTCTAGCAGCTTGAAAGAGGCAAATTGAACATCACAAACAACTACGTGCCAATCAGTAGAATGAGAATCAGGGATTGAGAATCCAGTCGGGGAACTTCAAAATTGAGAACTGAAACACAGCACTGACTGTTGAAAAATTTTCTTTTCTTCTGCTAAGCATATTTATGAGAAGTCTCAAATTTTAATTGACCATTGTTTTGTGCCATGCGAGAATTCTTACCGCGCCAAAAGAATGTCATTGGACGCCGATTTATCAGTGTGAGGTTTCAAGAATGTAAACCGTGCCAAAGACTGCTGGTTGTAATTTAAATTACTCAGACACATTCTCCTTTTGCTGAAGAGCACGCAAACTTTCTTAAGGATGTTGTGCACTAACAATACTGGATTCGCTCACCTCAATGTTAACCTATGGAGATAATTTGTCCAATGATTGCCCATTTTAAAGATTTTTTTTTAATTGTACTCCGTAATAGAGAACGAAATTTTACACCTTTGACAATTTTTTGTTTAAATAAAAAGCAAATAATATTTTCAAAGTTAAATTATTCGAGGAAAAAAAATCTGGTTTAGTGTGTTTTAAGAGCTCATCAATTCCTTTGGTGGACGAAATTTATAAAATGAATCCTGTTGCAAGGTGCAGAAAAGTTCAGGCTATCTGAAAATACCATTTTTATTGGATTAGCAGCATTTATGTAGCTGTAAATAGTAGACACATTTTCATCATTGGTTAACACTGAGGTGAGCGAATCCAATGGGGTTAGTACACAGTAGCCTTAAAAATAATTCATTCTTCCCATACGAAAATCTGTGCCTTCAAAATTTTAGTTAGACTCATTCCAATTAAAGTACACATGGTAAGTCATTATAGTGCTTAACAAGTGCTTAAAAAGAAAGGATCTAAGTCAGTGGCGCACCCTGGGGGTGGGCCAAGGTGCCCTGGCCCCCGAAAGAAATAGAAATTGAATTATGAATATTGAATTTGCATTACAAATATTTTTATCCTTTCAACTCGGCCAACTCCAACATTAACTTAGAGCAGTGGCGCATTCAGGATTTAAGTACTGCAGATAATTCATATAAAAGAATGAGATTAAATAAAACAAAGTTGTACGATTGATAGAAGTGTTAGTATGACAATTTAAACATATAATTAATGTATGTTGCTTTGGAGCTCGAGGTAGCATTGTGGTAGCGCGCTGGCTTTCGGTGGTGAGGGTGCTAGGATCGAATCCCAAAGCGCGCCATTCGATACATCCGTCTCTAGGTCGGATATGGGCACGTTAAGTCCGTAGACCAGAAAGTCCCTCTATGAGATCAGAGAGGGTGGGAGAGGGTACGATCCCCCTAGATGTTGTCCTTGGGGAGTGCTCGGTCAAAATTGATGTGGTAACTAGCTAAGACGAACTCCGACCCTTGTGGTGCTATATAGACCGTAGCCGCACACTTCAGCTCGAAGTCTATATGGACCTAGTCTGGAACTTCCAACCAGGGGACATTAGAAACAACAGCAACATATGTTGTTTTAAAACAATATTACGTAATCTTCATTGAAATTTATACATTCAGTTCATAGAAATTGCGACTCTAGGAAGGAGCACAATTTAATACATAAAAACATTTATTAGACACTTCGTCCCTCGTTCACCATTTTCATTTTCTACGCGCCAGAGCACAGAGGTCTTTCCTACCAGGCATTCCACGTCTCCTCAAAAAAGTGCACGAAACTACTTAATCACGTATATCAACTCTCACCCTAACGTTCCAAAAGTGGACCCGTCTTACAGTAAGAATTGCCATTAGGTCAGCAATAATGAAGTCTCTTTCCCTCACATTCCCATATTTCGGCAATCGCCCTAAAACCGCAAACTGTCAGTTCTCACGGTACATTTCCAACACAGAGTTCGCCAAAGGTAAATGTAAAAATTAAGAAAAAGTGTAAGTGCATCATAAAAAAAATAATAATTTATAGGTCACACTATGCGCTTAAATAAATTTGGCAACGAAAAATACTTTTTTGGCATATCATATTATGCATGCACACACACACACACACACATATATATATATATAAACTTCTTTATGGCGGCCACTATTGATTCCGATAAAAAGTGGCCATTTTGAGGGGTGGCTATTGAAAAGGGGTTTCTTCTATAACATAGGATCTATGGAATCTTTAATCGGTTTTTAAGGGTGATAGTCGAATAAGGGTAGCCGGCTAGATAAGTTTTACTATATATATATATGTATATATATATATATATATATATATATATATATATATATATATATATATATATATATATATATATACTCGTACAGTCAATAAATTCGGGGACTTTATTTACTACAACAACGAATACACTTTCAAAGTCTTCTGAACACAATCATCTTCAATATAATGTCCTTCCACAACTATTCACTTCTGCCAGCGTTGATACATCTTCTGGAAACAGTCCTGAAAACCGTTGCGTGAGAGAGCTATCCTAAAGCGGTTGTCGCTGTTGCCATCACTTTTTCGGCATTTGCAAACCGCTTGCCCTTGATGCGATCTTTCAGTTTCGGGAACAGGTAGAAATCGCAAATAGCGAGGTCTCGGGAATACGGGGGATGTGGCAGAACTGTGGTGCCGTGTTTAGCAAGGGCTTGTTGCACCATCAGGGATCGGTGCGCCGGGACATTGTCATGCAACAACATCCACATGTTGGATTTCCAAACGTGTGGACTTTTACCACGGATTCCCTCCCGGAGACGACGGAGAACATGTACATACAATTTGTTAACGATGTTACCTTGTGTTTGGCGCAGCTTGTCCTTTCTGGACCTTGCGCCAATAAACTTCAACCAACCAAACAACCACTGCTCCTACCCGTTGGATGTTCGCCTCCGTTTGTGGGTTCACTGGCCACCCACTTCGCGGATCATCTGCAACAGCGTCTCTCCCATTTTTAAACAAGCTGTACTATTTGAAAACTTTCGATCTGCACATAGCTTCGTCTCGATACGCTTTTTGCAGTAACCTTAACGTTTCTGCAGTGGTTTTTCCTAATTTGTAGCAGAATTTAATGTTGGAACGTTGCTTCAAAAAGGACATTTTGCTACATCGACATCATAGGCTGACAGTCTGCAGCCAAATGGTAAGCTGCGCGCCTTAGCAGTTGGGCAAAGCGTTTAACACGTACGACGTTTAACACGTACGCAGATAACCAAACTTGCAAACCACATCGTTATTTCGGTTTCCCCACACACCGGCCATGAAGTGGGGAGGGTAGTCCCTGAACTTACTGACTATACTGGTATATATATATATATATATATATATATATATATAT